>JAXQQM020071116.1:0-84875 GCA_034641835.2 Pinus albicaulis
TGACTGGTATTTTGTAGATCCGGTCAAGTGAACTACGGTTATGTTCTAATCCAGGGTTAATGGATTGGGGTTTATGTATGCTTCGGCATGTATATATATGTGTTGTAACACTAAAAGGAATATAATGAAAAATCAAGCTGGTCGTCCCGATTTGGGATCCAGGGGAAAATCTCTGTGTTTATCTGTTTTATGTTTTATGCTCTCGCTATTGTTTTATTTTCTGTTATAAGATTCGTGTGTAGATAATTTCTGTTCAGGGTTAAAACCTACATTTGGTATCAGAGCTGTTTCGGCTTCAAGGGGACGCCTTTGTTGTTGAGGGTTTTTTGCTCGGGCCTGTGGTAGACCCTGTGCAGTGGGAGATCTGCGGGATCGATTCTTGCGGTGAAAGAATATGGCGAGCGGCGGAAAGATAGAGATAGAGAAATTTAATGGTCAGAGTTTTGAGTTGTGGAAGCTCAAGATGGAGGATCTGCTGGTGGATAAAGATCAGTGGATCGCGGTAGATCCAGGTACTAAACCAACGGCAATGTCAGATGAAGACTGGAAGAAACTGGATCGGAAGGCCAAGAGAACAATACGGTTGTGTGTGTCAGATTCAGTATTGTTGAATGTATTTGGGGAAGCTACGGCGAATAATTTGTGGGAAAAACTTGGGACTTTGTACCAATCTAAGTCTCTGGTGAATAAGTTGTTCCTGCGGAAAAAGCTGTATAACCTGAGGATGAAGGATGGAGACTCGGTGACAGAGCATCTGAACGCCTTCAATACTGTGGTAAGTCAGCTGTCATCTGTTGATATTAAAATCTCAGATGAAGATAAGTGCATCAGTTTGTTGTGTTCTCTACCAAATTCATGGGACAGTCTGGTTATTGCAATAGGTAGCAATACAACTACCTTGAATTTTGATGACATTGTCTCAGCCTTGTTGTCGGAGGAAATGAGACGGAGAAATATGGAGGGCTAGAATGGAGATGCCTTATATGTACGAGGAAGGTCCCAAAACAGAAACAAGAATAAGGTTTCGAGTGGGAGATCCAAATCTAGAGGGAGATCTAAATCTCCTGGAAATTTTGTAAAGGTATGCTGGAAATGTGGAAAGGAAGGGCACTACAAAAAGGACTGCAGATCTAAAGCTCCTGAGAAAGGAAAGGGATCTGATGATGCTCCTTCTGTAGAGGCAAAAACCACCTCGGATGAAGGTGGGGATGTGTATTTGGCTTATTCTTCAAATACACATGTAGATCATGAGTCATGGTTGATTGACTCAGGTGCATCCTTTCACTTCACTCCCCATAGGGAGTGGTTCTGCGAGTATGAGAAATATGATGGTGGTGATGTCTTCCTAGGGGATGATAGGAAGGCCATAATCGTCGGACGTGGAAAATTCAAGTTGAAGCTGCAAGGTGGAAGGATTAGAACACTTCCTGGTGTTATGCATATTCCTGAATTGGCCAGAAATCTGATTTCTGTAAGCAAGATGGATGATGCGGGTGTAAAAATAGTGTTCGAGAAAGATGCCTTCAAGATAGTTCGGGGAGCATTGGTATTAATGCGGGGAGTTCGGATTGGAACTCTTTACAAGCTACAAGGTAGCACTGTTATTGATGGGTGTAACAGTTCTGTGGTTCCTGAAAGTGGAGCGGAAAGCCTAGCTGTCTCTGGAGAAAAGACCATGCTATGGCATCAAAGGCTTGGACATATTGGAGAGAAGGGCCTTCGGATACTACATAGAAATGGTATGGTAGAAGGTATGTCTAATTGCTCTTTGGATTTCGATTTCTGTGAACATTGTGTATATGGGAAGCAGAATCGGGTGAGTTTTCCTTCTGGTGCTAAGAGGGCGAGCAAGATATTAGAACTTGTGCACAGTGATGTGTTTGGACCTGTGTCAGTTCCATCATTGGGAAAGTCTGTGTACTATGTTTCATTCATAGATGACTTCTCAAGGAATACATGGATATATTTCTTGAGGAAGAAATCTGAATTCTTTGACAAATTTAAAGAATTTAAGGCTCTGGTGGAAAACCAGACAGAGAAGAAGATAAAGGCACTGAGGACAGATAATGGTGGGGAGTTCTGCACGAAGGAATTTGAAGAGTTCTGTAAGAAGTGTGGTATAGCACGACAGAAGACTACTCCATACACACCGCAGCAAAATGGAGTTGCAGAAAGAATGAACAGAACACTGATGGAAAAGGCAAGAAGCATGCTCAGTGGTATCGGGTTAGGACAAGAATTCTGGGCAGAGGCAGTGGAGACTGCATGTTACTTAGTTAACAGATCACCTTCATCGGCGTTGGAGGATAAGACTCCACATGAGGTATGGACTGGTAAGAAACCCTCTCTTTCACATCTAAGGGTATTTGGATGTGATGCATATGTACATGTTCCAAAGGAGAAAAGGACCAAGTTGGATAATAAATCTAAAAGGTGCATCTTTATTGGGTATAGGGATGGTTTAAAGGGTTACAAGCTTTGGAACCCAGAAACAAGGAAGGTTGTGTACAGCCGAGATGTGGTGTTTAGAGAAGTGAAAGATGTTGTTAAACATGAAGTCCTATCAAAGGAACCTGAAAAGATAGAGTTTGAGCTAAAGGAGGATGAATCGGACTCTACAACAGAAGAAGACTCAGAAGATGAAGAGCCACAAACTCCAGCTTTGAGAAGATCAGTTCGGGAAAGAAGGCAACCAGAAAGGTATAGTCCATCTGCTTTCTGTTCAGGTTTTGCCTTAACTATAACTAATGATGAACCCAGAACTATCAGGGAGGTAGTAGATTCAGAGGATGGAAAACTCTGGAAGGAGGCCATAGTTGATGAAATGGCATCCTTGCACAAAAACGATGCATGGGATCTGGTGGAGTTGCCGGCTGGAAGGAAGCCCATTGGGAGCAAATGAGTGTTTAAGAAGAAGATGAATGTAGAAGGCAAGGTGGAGAAATACAAAGCTCGGTTGGTAGCGAAAGGTTATTCCCAGGTGCCGGGAATTGATTTTGGTGATATTTTTCTCCTGTTGCCAAGGTTACTTCTATTAGATTACTTTTATCTGTTGCTGCTGCATTTGATTTTGAGATAGAACAGATGGATGTGAAGACAACATTTCTTCACGGGGATCTAGAAGAGGAGATCTACATGAAGCAACCTGAAGGCTTTATGGTGAAGGGTAAGAAAAAACTGGTATGCAGGTTGAAGAAGTCTCTGTATGGGTTAAAACAGTCACCAAGGATGTGGTATCAGAAATTTGATACCTATATACGGGGACTTGGCTTCACCGGAAGCAAGGAGGATCACTGTGTTTATTTTAAATTAATTGGTGACTGTGTTATTTATTTGGTCTTGTATGTGGATGATATGTTGTTGATTGGAAATGACAAAGAAATTATCCAAGATTTGAAGACCCAACTCTTCTCCAAATTCGACATGAAGGATCTTGGTGCTGCAAACTATATTTTGGGCATGGAAATTAAGAGAGATCGGGCAAAGAGGAAGCTCTGGTTAAACCAGAGGAAGTATGTCGAGACTATATTGCAGAGGTTCAATATGCAGGATAGTAAACCAGTGAGTGTTCCTATTCCTGTAGGTGCAAAGTTGTCTGCTGAACAGTGTCCCAAGACACAAGAAGAAGAGGAGGATATGTCCCGTGTTCCATATGCAAGTGCGGTGGGTAGCCTGATGTATGCAATGGTCTGTACTAGACCAGACATTGCACATGCAGTGGGAGTATTGAGCAGGTTTATGTCAAACCCAGGGAAGGAGCATTGGACAGTAGTGAAGCGGGTTTTCAGATATTTACGTGGCACTATTGATTATGGCTTGTGCTACCAGGGAAGACTAGGATTGGAAAGAATGTTGGACATTCGTGGTTTTGTTGATGCAGACTGGGCTGGAGATCTGGACCAAAGAAGATCTACAAGTGGGTATGTGTTTAGCCTATTTGGAGGTGCAGTCAGTTGGATGAGTAAAAGACAGTTTGTAGTGGCACTTTCAACTACAGAGGCAGAATACATAGCAGCCACTCATGCAAGCAAGGAAGCAGTTTGGTTGCAGAGATTGTGTTCAAGTATGGGGTTGGTACAGCAAGCTATAAGGATAGACTGTGATAGCCAAAGTGCAATTTTCTTGGCTAAGAACCATGCTTATCATTCAAAGACAAAGCACGTTGATGTTCAATATCACTTTGTTAGAGATATGGTTGAGGCTAAAAGGGTGTTGCTGGTAAAGGTGGACACTTTGAAGAATGTTGCAGATGCATTGACGAAGTCTGTGAGCACTCAGAAGTTCTCTTGGTGTAGAGAAACAATGGGTGTTGAATAATTGGCCCAATGACTAAGCTCTCCTGTGGCCCCCTGTGGAAAGAAAACAACAAGTGGGAGAATGTTGGGTATGTGTTATATTCTTTCCACGACTAGCCCCATGCGCTGTATGTTGCACCAGGCGCAGCAGGGGGGTCACAAGGGGGGAGGTAGCCCCCATTGTTGGGGTCCGGGGTAGCGCCCCATCGAAAATTTGTTTGGTGTGCGGACCCACTCATAGGTAGACCCACCCATGTTTTGTGCATGATTTTGCACATGGTTTTGGGGTACAATGGTTTTTTGGCCCCTGGTATTTTGTAGATCTGGTCAAGGGAACTACGGTTATGTTCTAATCCAGGGTTAATGGATTGGGGTTTATGTATGCTTTGGCATGTATATATATGTGTTGTAACACTAAAAGGAATATAATGAAAAATCAAGCTGGTCATCCCAATTTGGGATCCAGGGGAAAATCTCTGTGTTTATCTGTTTTATGTTTTATGATCTCGCTATTGTTTATTTTCTGTTATAAGATTTGTGTGAAGATAATTTATGTTCAGGGTTAAAACCTACAACCTATTATAAAAGTTCCCTATAGAGTAACTTTGATGCATTTTCCCGATCAAGGAAACTTCAACTTTTTCTTCTTAAAAATCATTCCTAAATTGATTTCTAACTTATTTTCATTTGTCCTATTATTAGAAATAAAAGGGTCCCCATTATTTATTATGCCTAGAAGATAAATAAAAATTGGGGGTTGTCGTTTTCTACAATAAGTACCTCATTGAAATGAGCCAAAAAGTGACGGAATGGAAGCACTAGCACATTTCCCATCATGGCCTCATCAAGCTAATTGTCATAGATGCCTTGAGCCACCTAAGTAACCTTGTGATGTGGGATGACTTTGTAGACATGGGCAATGAAATTTTCATTGAAACATAAGACCTCACCTGCACATAACAAGAAGAAACACCAGACTCTAGTACTAGGGTTAGGGAAGAGAAGGAAGAAGAAAAGGAAGAAGAGAACGATAAATCAGAAAGACAAGAAAAATATGAAGAGAAACCTGAGGTGCCCTCCAAACCTCAAGGCACAAAGAGATTAGAGGAACAAATGAACCTCTCATCAGGAAACACAAAGAATTGGGCACACCAGTCAATCCGAAAAGGAGGAAGCCAATACGACACCCCTTGTACTTCAAAACAAGGAAGAGCACTAGGAAAAGGCAAGGGAAACCTCAACCTCCTTCAAAAATCCCTATCACCATTGATGAATCAATAAGTAAAAGGGAAGAAGTGGGACCTAGAGAGGGAAATATTGAAGAAGTTACCTCTCCCAAATCCAAAATTAGACCACTTCTGCCACCCATAGGGAGGCCCTCCACTAGAGAAATCACATTTAAGAGGCTCAAGACACAAGTTTCCCTGTTACAAGAGGAAACATAAGAGCTACAGGAGAAAAAATAGGAGTTGCAGGACAAACAAGGGCTGCTACAGGAGAAACGAGGTTTTCTACAGGAGAAATAGGAGATGCTATAGGAAGATGCAACCACACCAAAAGAGTAATAAAAATGCCTCCAAGAACTCCAGGAGACTGATATACAACCCAATCTGGAATCCTACTACAAATTTGTTGAGGGAGGTCGAATTATACCTGCAAAATTTTCTATACCAATCTTCTTTGAGTTGGAGAAGGAAAGAGGCAGAATACATATACGGATGAAAATTACAAAATCCAAAAAGGTAGAATATGTGGGCCTCATGGAGGAAAAAGTAAATGAAATGAGCAAGGAATTAAAGAACTTAAGGTTGAGAGAGCCAGTCATGAAGGAGCAGCTACATGAAGAGAATAAAAGGCTAAGAGAGCAGTTGCAAGAAAAATAGGTATGTATTGCCACCATGGAAATTTTATCCATGGAATCCATCCAATGCAAGAAGCCATCCAAATCCTATTCCATTCATTAAATTTTGCAAAAGGGAAAGTATTGAGGATAGAGACAAAATGGTTGATTTTACATGCACAATATGATCCTTATAGACATGAAATTCTGGGACCCCGACTCAATATTGGGGGACATGCATCTAGTGGCATTAGTCTGTAGGTTGAGAAATGAGGAATTAAAAGTTGAAGAAGTAAAGAGGGCGATGGAAAAAGAAGAGAAGGAGACCTTATACATCAAAGTAGAATTGGTGAGCCCCAAGATTGTCATCAGTAACCACCACATAATCTCCACTGATCCTGAATTGGAACCTTGGTATATAGAAGCCAAAATTGTCCTCCATTTTGAGGACACCTTTAGGATATTAGGGACGAAAAGTTTCCAGGATTTCCAAAGAAGGTGGCATGCCCTACCTCACATTTTGCAAATCAAAGAGTATCACTCTCTAGAAAGACTATGGTATTCCTAGGAGAGAACCCCACTATACAAGAGAATCATGCAAAGGTTGAATCTCAAGTGGATAGGACTCAAAATCAGTCCTCCCTTACTATTGGGCCTACATGAGAAAAGGAACTAGGAAGAAGAACAAAAGGAATGGACATGCATAGAAGTGAATGCATGTTTCTATCCAGAGGAAGGCACACCATCTGAAATGTTGTGAGATGTTAGATAGTCCACTAGGGCCACAAATAGACTTCATATCAGTGACTGAGTTTCTTAGAGGGTGAGAAACACTTTCAGCAGAGGTGATGATGGGTCCCGTCAATAGGTATATTTTGAGCCCCATTGTGCTATCCTCTAGCCCTTCGAACTTTCCTTTTCTCACATAATTTTTTTTTTAACCATAATACGCTTAGTAGGAAGAATAAAGGTTGCTTGTCATATTTCATGGAGTAATGTGATTAATATGCCAGAAAAGGAAGCATTTTGGATATATTTACTATGCAGGGGCTGATTAGAGACATCTAGAGAGAATATAGGGGGGCCTGTCCGCTGTATTAACTCCCCAACTCGACTTTCGATAAAAGATTCCTCACCAAAAACTCATATTCACTAGCAACTGAGGAACTCAAGTGCATGTGTTGATCCAAGGGAACTAGATCCACCAATTTTGATATTTTGTAGGGAATTAATCCTCTTTTCAAGGTATTTTCCCCTCAACTACTGTTTGTATAAATAAACCAGCCAAAAGTCTCATTAGGATTCTAATTTTTGTTGCAGCTAGGAGTAGCTACTGAGAGCCTAGTTCTTGACATTATTATTCTCATATTTCACATGATGTTTGTGACTCTTATTTTATGCTAATGATAACTTCACCATTGGTTAGCATCTGAATTTGTTTTGGAGGGTTGAAAACCTTGGGTTTGGGTCTAACCCAGAGGCTTTAGTCCCTCTCTTGTATTTATTTCTTGTTCTTGTTCAATTCATTGCAATTATTTTCTTTTTTCAGTAGGTGTTATATCATAAAACCTCTAGTTACAGGTTTTCATATCACCTCTCATGTGGGAAGAGTGATTGGAAGATCTACAATAACAACCCAAAAATACGTGTTTCTGATTTCTTGGAAATTGCTAGGTATTGGATTGTAATCCTTCTGCATGTTTAGCTTTTGCAACTTATAAGTTAGTATCATTGGTTTGGAAATTAGAGTTATATTGTAAGGTAGAGTAGATTGTAGAAACTATCCAAAGGGATTCAATCTGATATTGTAATGTACTAAAACAAACTACTGAATCCTTCTACAATTTCCAGAAACCAAATTCGATCTCACAATCACATAACAAGTAAGAGAAAGAAATAATAAATTGCACAAAAGAAGATTTATCTGGGGAAAGAAACTTCTCAAACCCCCGCTATCTGGATATTGCATAAATTCAAGACCATGAAACAATACAATGTTATTTGCCTCACTAAGAAACCTCTATCTGCACTATGTTGATTATCTCACTTTGATCTAGGGAAAATCAATCCAATACTTCACCAATTCTCAACCTATGTCTCACCATTCTTGCTTACGCATTCATGGAGGTATTATCTCCCTATTAATAAGGAAATTACCAATAATTGATTACACAATTCCTTCAAGGCATCCTGATGACCTCATGCATGACTTGTACAATTTTATAATTATACAACTGATAGTTATCCTCCCTTTAACCTCAAAATCAACTGGCCCTTCCTTAGAAGTGACACACAATAGATATTTATAGTGAATTATCAGTTAACTGATTGATCACGATTTGTGAATTAAATTAGATTTAATTCACTCGACCTATCACTAGATCATCTCTTAGTTAGAACTAGTTAAAATGATTTTAACTCAATTAATTGAGTTAACTAATTACAACCCACAAATAAATGTAATTGGACCCCCCTAAAATCATGGGAGAACTCTACATGCCTCGTCTATGACCCTAAACGCGAATTTCCTAAGCTAAATAATTCTTCCCGACTCAGTTAGCTGATACAAGTTGTCATGAGATGAAATTACAATTTCTCTTCCAATTTAATTAAGGGAAAATTAAATCAGAAGCCCCATTTGGGTGCCATTTCAACACTCCCTCTCAACAAGAAAGGCATTATCTGCTACCCAGATCCTATTTCTAGGGAACTTAGATTTTCTTCTTTCCAGTGCCTTCATCAATATGTCTACATCCTGCTCTTCCATGGGAATGTACTCTAATGACATAATCTTCCTCTGCACACAATATCTGAGATGGTGGTACCATATATCAATATGCTACTCCTGTCATGAAAACCTAGATTAACTGAGAGCTTGATGCAACTCTAGTTATCACAATGTATCACCGTCAAATACATCTGTGCACCGAACAAACCAACAAGTATATTCCTCATCCAGATGGCCTCACATGTTGCGTGACTGGGTGCCATGTATTTTTCCTCTATTTAACTGAGTGCAACTGATCTATGTTTCCTACATTAATAGGAAACTGTTTTTGATCCTATGCTGAAGATGTCCCCCTGATGTGATCTTCTTGTCAGATGGACTCCCTACCCAATTTGCATCGGTTAAGCCTTGAAACTTCACTCCATTTGTCTTTCTATACCATAACCCATACTCTATAGTGCCTTTTAGGTATCTCAACACATGCTTTCCTGCCTTCCAAAAGATCTTGGTAGGCTTAACCATAGCTTTACTAAGTTGGTTAACTACGTAGCATATGTATGGTCATGTGTTCACCAAATACATGAGTGAACCCACAAGCTAACTGTAAACAGTAACATACACTACTTCGCTTGAAGTAGCATCCTCCTTCCTATAGTTTCCTGCTATAGAAGTCTCCATGGGTTTGTTGCTCTCCATGTGGAACTTCCTGAGGATCTCGTTGGTATACTTTCCTATCTCTTTGCCATATTTCGAATCCCAGGAAATAGTGCAAGAGCCCCATGTCCTTCATCTCAAATTCTCTTCCAAGATCCTTTTTGTAAGACTTGATGAGTTGATCACCACCTATCAGTATCATATCATCGACATAAATTACAACAATCAAAATCTTACTATATACCACAATTAGATAAAGGTTCACATCTGCTTCACTCTTAGTGAAGCCCAACTCGGTGAAATAACTGTCAATCCTGGTGTACCAAGCACAAGGTGCTTGCTTCAACCCATACAGTGCTCTCTTGAGTCTGCACACATTAGACTTCCTATCTAAGGTCTCAAAAATGTTTAGCTGCTCAATATATACCTCTTCCTGAATAACTCCATTGACAAAAGGTTGTATTTACATCCACTTAATGTATCTGCCATCCCATTTGTGTTGAGAGTGAAAGGATGGATCTGACTGATGAGTACCTTGAGATTGCTGAAAAAGTCTCATCATAATCTATCCCCTCCACCTAAGAGATCCCTCTGGACACAAATCTAGAATTGTGCTTCTCCACACTCCCATCTGTTGCTTCACCTTGTAGACCCACCCGGATCCTATAATTAACTTCCCCACTGGTCTTGGGAGAACTTCCCATGCACGCTTTCTGATAATGGAGTCATACTTCTCAACCATGGAATAAACCCACACTGGATTTTGCATTGCTACCTCAAAAGAGGATGGTTATATCTCAATACGTTCTACCATAAGAGCCATGTATCCAGTGTACCTCTTTGGGGACCTTTTCTATCTGTGTTGTGATGTGGGTGCTCCCACATTCTCTCTTGCATCTAGCAACAATTTTTCAGCCTCTCTAGTGTGCTTCCTTCCATCTCTAATGGATGGCTCTACATGAGTGGTTTCTACAACTCTATGTTCCTATGCTTGTGGCTTCTCCACATCCTAAGGGTCTTCTTTTGGAGCCAAGATCTCCTCAATTGCATGCAACTCAAGCTCTTTCTCAAGGGAAAATCTCATGGCTTTCTCTTCATCAAATTTCACATCTCTTCTAACCATTGTCATCCGATGTGATGGAAAGTACAAATGATAGTTGTGAGGTGTATCAATTTACCCCACAAATATCCCCAACTCTACAATTGGTTGTAGCTTCTTCCTAGCATCTTTGGTTACATGGAAATAATTATATGAACCAAAATTTTTAAAATATGACACATCTGGTCTCTTACCTAAAAAATCTTCCTATGGTGTACTCATCTCAAGTATCTGATGACGGCTTATGTTCTACAAAAATACTTTTGTATTGCATGCTTCCTCCCACAAATGCAATGATAAGCCCTGATCATGCAACATAGCTCGTGTTGCTCCCACAATAGTTCTGTTGTTTCTTTCTACAATCCCATTTTGCTGTGGATTATGAGGTGCTATCAATTCTCTTTGAATTCCTTCTGAGGCACATAATTTCTCAAATTCGTTAGAAATATATTCTCCACCATTGTTGCTCCTTGGATCCTTCACCTTCTTCCCTATGTCTTTCTCAACAAGTGCCTTAAACTCACAAAACTTGGAGAACGTCTGATATTTCTTCTCCATGAAGAAAATCCAACACTTTCTTGAAAAATCATCAACAAAAATCACATAATACCTGTGTTTTGTTGTGGAAGTTGTCAAGAACATTCTACACACGTTTGAGTGAAATCTCTCAAGGATCACCTTTTCTCAATTTTCCTTATCGTGAAAGGTGACTTTGATATACTTCCCCCAATGTACACAATTTTCATGTATCTCTCGACACAATTGCACCCTTTGGATGCACTGTAGAAATTTATTTCATGATATTCAAAGTGTCATGGTGTAGATGGCCCAATCTCTTGTGCCATAACTCACCGATGTCTCGACTCTTCAGCTTCACCATTGCGTGCTCAATGCAGCAACATCTTCTACATCTATTTTGTAGAGGTTATTTAATCGAACCCCAATATTTTTCACCTATCCCATGGATTTTTAATGAAGGAACGCCTTTCCTTCACTAAATATCACATTATAACCATGGTTTTCCAACATAGCAACAAAAACCAAATTCTTCTTCAAAACAGGAACATACATGACATCTTTTAATGTGAGGGGTTTACCTAACTCTCTCTGAAAGGTAATTGTACCTACATTGGTAGTGTTATACCTCCCTCCCTCAACCATCTCGATGTGCATCTGGAGATCCTTCTCCTCCAAGCTATTGAAGATTTTTTTGTTGTCGGTCATACGAAACGAAGCTCCACTATCTAAGTACCACACATAAGCCACCACCGATGACACCATGCATGTGATTGAAGTGAAATCCAACTTGAACTATGAATCAAGTGCTTCACCTACTGCTCCTCCCGAGGCCCTCTTGTTGGTCTTATTTTGTGGGAAATTTGTGGCATAGTGTCCATGGCCATCATAGTTGAAACATTTTACCTTTGAAAAGTATCGCTTCTTTCATACCTTTCCGGACTCCAATTTGGAATGGGATTCCTTCCCTTTCCATTTCTTCACCTTTCCATCCAAGGGAGAGTTCTCCTCATCGTCATTCTTTGATAAGGGTCCATCTCTGGTGCTCCTCCGAATCTCTTTTTATAGAAATTAAGAACACAATCACTCCCATTCTGGTAGCTTCTCCCTCCCATTCACAGAATCCTGGTAGCTATGCCAGCCCTTGGTAAGGCCTACAAGAGCTAGGCTCACCAAATCATCCTGGGAAAATGTTTTCCCAACATTTCCAAGCTCATCTCGACATTGAGTGAACTTCGTCGAGTATATTTGGATCGTGTATCCCTTCTCCATCTTGATCTTTCTAAGCTTGTGTTTTAGTGCCAAATTTCGGTGGCCACTGCTATTCTGAAAGAGATCTCTTAAGGCCTTCCACATAGCATATGGAGTTTCCTTTCCATGGAGACTTGAGACAATATCATCTCGAACTCCCTCTAACAAGACCCTTCTTGCCTTTGCTAGATTCTTCTTCCATGCATCAACAATTTGAGCATCTGTTGTTGCGGGCTAGGGAACATCATTGTCATTGAATGCCTTTAGTCCATTTTCCTCTAACATTTCTTCCATCTTGTCCTTACATGCTATGTAATTAGAATTAACCTCAAGGGCATATTTGTGTCTCAAACCATTGAAAGACATCTTGATATGCTGCTGGTCGTAAGGAATAAATCTACCAATTTGATGTACCTGTTCAAAACAAACTATGGTTATTATCTTCTATTGTGATTCCTAGCGCTTTTATACCATGTAGAAATTATCCAAAGGTATTAAATCTGATCTTGCAATGTATTGAAAAAAATACTCAATCCTTCTACAATTTGAAGAAACCAAATTCGATCGCACAATCACATAACAAGTAAGAGAAGGAAGTAATCAATTGCACAACACAAGATGTATCTTGGGAAAGAATCTGCTCAAAACCCTGCTATCTTTATATTGCATAAAGTCAAGACCATGAAATAATACAATGCTATTTCCCTCACTGAGAAACCTCTGCACTCTTATGACTGTGTCACTCTGAGCTAGGAAAAATCGATCCAATACTTAACCAATTATCAACCTCTGTCTGAACAAGGCTTGCTTACACATTCCTGGAGGAATTGTGTACCTATTAATAAGTAAATTCCTAAGAACTAATTTTGCAATTCCTTCAAGTCATCATGATGACCTCATGCATGACCTGTACAATTGTCTAATTATACAACTGATAGTTATCTTCCCTTTAACTTCAATCCCAACTAGACTTTCCTTAGAATGGACATGCAACGACTACTTATAGTGAATTATCAATTAAATGATTGATCACTACTTTTGAATTAAATCATATTTAATTCATTGGACCTATCACTAGCTCATATCTCATTTTAAACTAGTTAAACTGATTTTAACTAAATTAATTGAGTTAACTAATTACAACACACAAATAACTATAACTATACCCCACAAAATCATGGAATAACTCTAAATTCCTCCTCTCTGACCCTCAACTTGAATTTACTAAGCGAACTAAGGATTCCTCACTCAGTTAGCTAATACAAGATGTCATGAGATGAAATTACAATTTCTCTTCCAATTTAATTAAGGGAAAATTAAATTAGAAGCCCCTTTGGGTGTTATTTCTTGGTGTCATTTCAACATATATTTTAATAAAATTCAACTCATATTTTCCATGTTAATTTACTTTGATGTAATAGTGATCATTTGATGCATGTGCTTGGCTAGTTTTCAGGGATTGCGTTGACCTACAGGGGTGGGAACACCTTTCTACATCCACCTAAATCATTCCATCTCCCTCCTAAACACCTTACATTGCCTCCAAATTATGCCACTGAGATAACTCTTCTAGGGTAAATGGAGGACACCGTCGGCACAAAATTTGGTGCAAGATGTAAGGGCCTCATAATTTGTTAGATTGGTGAGACCAAATGTACAAGGGTAACATCAAACCAATATTTGGAGTCCTAGGACCTAGCCTTACTGGACTCAGAGAGGGCTCTCTCTATTGTTTGTGTAAAAGATGTGAACTTGATAGATTCTAGGGTTTTGATTTTAGGCTAGCTATAGGGATTAGGGTTTTCTTGTTTGTTGGGTTGGTTGGATAGGCTGTCAAGGAGAATAAGTAGAGTAAGAGAGAATCAATCCATTGGGCTATGGAGTCTGCAAAGGTTTTGAAGAGTGAAAAACATAAGTGAAGGGTGTCTCAAAGGGAAATTTAACAAGGCCAAATGGATCTAAGTAGGTTTTGTGTAAGTGAAATGAACATAGAGTTATGAATACAGTAAGTTAAGGGGAAATCAAGGATCCTTAAACCTACTATGAACAAAGAAAAATATTTCAGTATGATAGTATAGTAAAACATGAAGAGCAATAAAGGATTCTTCAATCAAACATTACTAAGCAGACCTCGAGCAACAGATAAGTAAACTTAGAGAGTAGTTAAGGATTCTCTAGACATTACTTGCAAACAAATAAAAATTTAACATAAAATTTTAGTAAAAAATAAAGAGCATTTAAGAATTCTTTAGCTAAACTTCAATGAAGAAAACATAGAAATCAAAGATGGAGGCAGAAGTAGGGTGTCAAAAAAGAAAGTCCTATTCTCTATTTCTGTCTTTTGATCAAGGAAAACATGAACATAATGGAACACTGAAAGAAACAAAGACAAAAGCGGAATACATCACCATCTAACCAAGCTTTATGAATCGTAATAGTGTGCTCGATCCATGGATGCTTAGTCCAAAGCCACCATAAGTCACCAAAAACCAATTTCACCAATAAAATCCAAGTATATCTCATATTATGCTCAAAAAATATCCAACACCCAACCAACAACTAAAATGAGGCCTCACTGCTGTATTTAACAAGCAAGGAGGACCAAAACCATAATTGGGTCTTTGGAGGCCATTAATGGCTCATAAATATCATTTTTGTCCAAAGAGACCATGCAAGGCCCAAGGCACATAATATCTAATGAAATAAATGCAAAATATCTCTTCAACCGCATTTGGAAAGAAAAACTGACATTTAGGTCCTTAATAACTTACAAAAATATCTTAGTGTATTTTTTTGACTTTTCTACAAGTACGCAGCACAGAGGTCCAAGGGCGCAGCACTTGCATGAGAACAATGAGTCACCTTGCAACTAAGTTTTGAAGGCCTTCCCGGTGTCGGAATGAGCTCCGTGATAGCTCGTTGGAAATCTTGTTGAGTCTAATTTCAAAAATTTCCCTTGGTTTTCTGATTGGACTTCATTTAACTGATAAAAAACCAAAACTCCCAAGCCTGTTAAGGGTGCAGTGCCAACCCTAAAAGTTGGGCAGAATGGTGAAATTTTGCATGTTTTTGACCCTTTTGGGGGGCTAGGATTACTCCAAATGAGTTGAAACTTGGTGAGTGTGATTTCTTTCGCCTAAGGAACCCAAAAATCTAAAGTTTTCCTTCAATGGATGCTCCAAGAAAAAGAGAAGTGTGCCCTCAAAAACAGTGAAAAACCAAAATTGTCAAAAACTTGCCAAAATTTGCATTTACCTTGCTGATTAGGTTGGGTATGCTTGTAGGGGATAGATCAGCAATTTTATCAAGTTCTCCTTTGGCTTTAGCCTCATGGTTTCATCATGCCTCATAGGCCTCTTTATCCTATTTATTTCTTTTCTGCCTCATTTCTCTTATCTGATCCATTGTCATTATGCTCACTACTATGTGCTTCATCATCATTTTCTGCATTTTTTATTTTCCACACTGTCATCTTCATGCTTTGTAACACTTCTCTTACTACGCTTATGTGTTAGGATATTCTGACACATAGGAAATAGTTAAAAATAACTTAGCCTAGTGTAGAGTTAGGTAAAGTGTGTTTCTTTACCATGTACATTTGTAACTTATAATCCGACGGTCACAATTTGTAGTGATCCGAAGGTTATCTCTCACCTCGGTATTAATGACACTTGATCCATGGCTTAACACTTGATTTGTCCATGATCTCTATTTAAAGATCATGGAGGGTCATTTTTCCGGTAAGCGTTTATGAGAGAAACATATGTAAGTTTTCTTTTTATTAATAAATTGTCTAAAGTGGCCGCGTTGAGGGTTTTAACCACGTGATTATACTGGTGTACTGATTTGTGATCTATTTGTGAGCGGTGACCTTTGGTTCTTGATCTATTGAACTTACCCTGTAAATTCTTACATAGTATCAAAGCTATTTTGAGGGCCGCATCCGTTGTTGATCAAAATCTGTAGCCAGTCTGATTGCATGCGAATTCCATTTTGCAGATCTACTATTTCTGAACATTTTTGGGCTTCGAGAACTACTCTATTGTGTCTGGAGTGTCTGTTATAGTGAGGAACACCTTTCGTTTCATGCGAAAAGGTTTTTGGATGCCCAAGTTATGACAGTTTATATCTGGAGGTATAGAGCATCTGTTTTGCAGTTATATTTGTTAATAGTTATGCTTGTTTTGGTTCCCTCTGTTTATTTTTAGTTTTTAGGTTTTATTTATTTTCCAGATCTATACCCTCTTCTCTGTGTATTCTCCTTTCTCTGCGCTGCGCGTGATCTCAGCAAATCAGAAACAGGAAAAGGGGATTTTTTTTTGCTATGTATGCTCTTTCTCCGTGTCTTTATGCGATCTTGGTAAATCAAAAATAGTGAAAAAATTAATAGTTGTCGGTAAGGCTAACCGAAAATATAACATTTTGCTGTAAGGTTTGCATTTCGGTTTTTTTTGCTCGGTTTTTGTGTTTTTTGTGCAGGAAAAGGCATGCACACCGAAGAGAAAAAAAAGAAAAATCCTTACTCCTTTCAAACAATAACAAAATCCTTTTACTATCTCACTTGGTGAGGAGTTAATTTATCAGAATAGAGGTCTTGGGTTCAAATCTCTTTCTCAAGCTTCTTTTTATAAAACATTTTTGTTAAAGGGGTGGGAATTTTTTTTAAAATTGAACTTCATCACCAAATTTCAAACTGTTCCCGTAACTATTCAACATCTACAGCTCAGTTTTTTTCGAAAGGCATAACTTCTTCATCCGGAAGTTGTTTCTTGAGCCGTTTTTTTTTAAACAGCCTAATTTTTAGAGAGATTTCCCTTGGAGTAGTTAGTTTTAGCTTTTCTCAGCGTCAGTGTTTTTTCAAAAAATGGAAAGTGCATGCCCGATTATTCTTAACATCACCAATTATTTCCAATGGCTACCTTAGGATCCTTGATTGACCTTAGGAATTTATACAATGGAAGTATCTCCAAAACTTACTTTGTTCTTACCTTGGAGCTCAAATCACCTTATGTTTGGCATGTGACTGAAAGCCTTGGCTCCACCTTTCTTACTGATCTTGAGGCATGCTAAATTTAGATTGGCAACTTCTTAGGATGCTTCCACACACTAGTAGCTTTTAAATCTTCTCCTACCTGCACCCTGGAGCTCAGACTATCCTTTGACACATTTTAGGCATGAAAAACTCCTTTTATAAGTTTTGGATCTTCACAAATAGTGACATCTTCATAATCATTCTTTTTCTTCCTCCATGAAACTCAACTCTGTCCTTTCCACTGTGACTGGCAGTTTTTACACTGTTTGTATGCAGGGCTGCAAGATGTCTTCATTTAGGAAGATGCCATTTACCTTATCAATTTCTTCTCCTGATGGACTTTTCAACAATTCTACAAAAGTGTCAGAGTTCCTATTTACCTTTTGCAGAGCTTGAACTTGATAAAGTAGTCTTCTTTGGAGATTTTTTAATCTTTCTTGGATAACCATGTCTCAACATACAATACCTCTGAATCATTTTATAACAAAGAAAAAAAATGTCTAAAACAACAATGATGACCTTGGAACAGATGAAACCATAATTGACCCAGAGGGGTGTTCTTTGACCTGACCTTGATTGAAAATTGGTTTTGGAGGCTCTAAGTTCAAAAACAGAGTATTGACAAAGTAGTGTAATGAAGATCCAAAATCCAATGTACTTGATTTATCTAAAGGGTCTACAGAGATAGTTTTGATGCCATCAATGCTTGAGGGACTTGGGGAACATGGGAATGATTTGGCTTATAGGAAACCCTAGATGTAAAATGGAGCTATGGGCAAGGGAAAAACAGAGTAATGAGGTCATGAATGGGAAAAAGGATGGGGATGAGTAGCACAAGCCCATAAGGAGTCTTTCAAGAGTGGTTGGGTAACCATGAAATGGCAGGCTTGATAGGATAGTAAAAAATTTCCTATAAGGATAATGAAGGCAGTGAGATTTCTAAACCTCACAATGTTCAGGGAAATTTGTTTTTAGAAATCTAGAACCAATACTTAGTCATGTACAGATAGTAAAAATTATCGATGACTAATAGTGGCTCAACTTGGGAAGGGAAACTCCTTTTCAGGAGGTGTCCAAGACCTCAGAGCTCAAATCTCTGAGTTTTGAAGACCAATGCCTTACTTGCACTTTGCAGATTTATTTCCTTCATTTTCTGATCTTCTCTTGAAGGTATGATCTCAAAAAATCTGAAAACATGATTGCTTCAATATTAGTTCTATCTACCCATCCTACTTTGCCTAACATTTTTTTCTTCTTTTAGGTGCACTTGGACTCGAAAAACTTTGACATTATTTTCTTTTGAAAGCATAAAAAACTACCTACTTGTACTGTTATCACTTCCAAGAGTTTAGATTTGGCCAATGAACTCTTCTTATTCTCTAACTAGCCTACTCATTTGTCAAGATTAAGCTATTTGACAAAATTCTATTCTCTACCCTACTGACATGAAATTGAAACATGATCAAACAAGGATTGAGAAATCTGGTTTGCCATGAGCTATGGCATTTGGACAAGCTACACATAGACTTTATTTTTGTACAATCAAAACTAGAAAATATGAGGGCCGTGATTCAGGATTTGTTATGCATCCTTCTCATTTTCCTTTGGTTGATATTTGAGCATTGAGAACCAACAATATTTCCTAATCTAATCTACTGACAAGTCAAGATTAAATGTTTTGACAAGTCTTCTTTCACTAACCTATCAGTAGAAATTTAAAACATGTTTAGTCATGATTAGGCTAGATGACCAAACAATAATTTTTTCTCAAAGGTAGTGGCATTTAGGCTTGCATACTTTCAGCAATACTATTTTTTGGTATGGGGTTGTACCTATTCTTTTTCCTGCCCTCTTTTTCTTATTTTCTCGGTTTTTATATTTTCATTTTTTATCAAACAATCTGAAACTAAAGCTAGAAATATGCTCATAGTTTTGAGCTTATTTTCACCTATTTATCCTAATCTAACCTATACATGCTATATATTCATTTGGTGAAATATCTTTTCCAATATAACCAATCAAGTAGATGATTCCATGAGTGATCTTGGTTCAGCTCTTTGAGTGTGCTAAAAAATCAAAAGGCTACTCCCACCTCACTTGTGCTTGAACAGTAGTGCCTAAAATATTCTTTAAACTTTGCATCAAAATGCTCTTGACATAGCATGTTCCTTTTTCAGATGCTTCTAGGAAAACAACAAAGGGATCTTGAAACTATACCTGGCTTAGAGGTTTTGAAAAATGAGCTTCTTCTAGGACTCTCTTTACTCCACTTGAGCATGATTGAGACCTTTGAGCAGAAATTCCAATCTGTTCTTAGCAACACAACACCCTCGAAAAGACACACAAATTTGCAGGTATCGGTAAAAATTGCTAAGTCGCTAAGTGCAGGCTGAGCCATACAGTGACCTTGCGTACAACGACCTCGGTCGCCGGTCGCTGCGATACATCAGCTCATAGCGCATACATTAGCGACCTTGCGACCCAGGTCGCCAAGTCGCTAGGTCGCGATCCGGTCATTTTCCGAAAATCGCGACTTAGCGACCTTGCGACCCAGCGACCCCAGGTCGCCAGGTTGCAAGGTCGCCAGGTCGCAAAACTCAAGGTTCGACTAATCTGCGACCCAGCGACCCACATTAATGGCCCGCACGTGCGACTTCCTATAAAAGGGGGGTCGCAGGTCGCATTATTCACATTCAGCGATTTGTAAGGAAAACGCCACTGACAGCTCAACTGACGAGTTTTTCCCGGGTAAGTTGCCATTTCTTCCTGCTGTTTCCATTCTAATGTTTTTCTTACTAAACCCATCTCCCCTTATAGCCTATAAATTGTCTTTTGACCATGATTTAATGTTTTCTGAGATTTTTGCCCATTACATATTGCATAATTTACCAAAAACCTCTCTGTTGCCTTTTCACCCCATGGCATCATCCCCTTTTCTTTAAAATCATGCCACAGCTCTCCCTGGCCCTAGAAACCTTGCAAATCCCCAAGAGAAAGGGGGCAAAAGGGTTCAAGGCCGCGCGCACCAAACCCCCGGCAAGCTAAATCTGCGACCTGCGACCCAGCGACCTAGTCGCGAGGTCGCAGAGTCGCATTTTTCTCCAGTCTTGAATATTTGCGACCTGCGACCCAGCGACCTAGTCGCCAGGTTGCCAGGTCGCACTTCCTTTGTTTTATCAAGATCTGCGACCTAGCGACCCAGCGACCTCAGGTCGCCAGGTCGCCAGGTCGCAAGGTCGCGCCCGAGCCCGGTTTGTGTGATCTGCGGCCCAGCGACTCATCAGTCCAGTTTTGCTTTAACACATTTAGGTTTTGTCACTGAATTGTAACCGATTTTTATTCACCATGACGTTCTTATCGTGGGACTCTTTTCTGAATTTAACAGGTGAAGATATAGAGTGCATACCTGTGCTCTCAGATTCTAGTGACATGGCGCCCCCGCGGTCTCGGAGAAAGGACAAGGGAACAGCGGAAGAGACTGATGAGCTGGTGGTGGTGTCCCCACCCCCAATTTTCCGAGATACATTATGTACTTTTTCGAAAGACGACAGCATGAGGTGGTACCAGATTTATCAGGAGTTCGCCAAGTTGCCAGAAGAATTTCCGGAAGACCTCCCAGACAGAGAAATATACTTGGCGGTAAAGAGGTCCAAACTACATCTGGCGGGAGCACATCCAGCCATATTCCCATGTCCGGAGATCATAGACTGGATAATACAAAAGACAGACCCAGAGAAATTTGTGATCAGAGATCGTGAAGGCAGAGCTTTCACTACGCTGGTAGGATCAGATGCACACCTTTATTATTCACTGCCGCGCCCAAATCAGCACTTTACTCGAGAATGGGCTGCTACTCACGCCGTCCCGATCGTCGATACTATTAAACAATGGTGGGAGGAGCCCGAAAAGTTCAAAGTGAAAAAGAACCAGGAATACCCAGTGGCAAGCCTAAGAAAAGTTTATAAATTGGTTGCTGCCATGCTCTGCAGGCTTTACGGGCGCCCAGACTGCTCCACTTTCAACGGCAGTTGGGCCACCATTCTGGAATATGTGACAACACAGGGGACCCGTTTTAACTGGGCCGGCATACTGATGACGTCGCTGCAGACCAACTTGAACTCGGCATTGGCTCCGGACGAAGGAATGCCTGCTGAATTTTACATGGCTTCATACCTACTAGATGCGGTGTGCGCCCGAGTGGAGTTTGATGGCTGGGAGCACAACTGGGACCCCGAGAACACGCGCGCAATCCATCTACAACTTAAAGTATTCTGGGAGTCTAAATACAAACAGGACCTAGATCGGATCTCCCAAATCTTTGTTCCCGCTCTGTACAGGCATTTATTTGGCCAAGACACCCCTTGCATGTCATGGCGGGCCAAGGAGACCCTGGTTAAAGTGGCGCACTGGTTCCCTTTCCCTGAGTACACCTTCATCCGAGTCTTTGGAACTTACAAGGCGCCACATGTTATGCCTCGTTTCGTGACGGACAAAATGCTGATGCAGGAGGTGTGCTTTCAGATGTCACATGGTTTCTCCAACATCTTGTCTAAGGGAAAAGAGAAGCCATGGCCCACTCTGCCCCTCACTATTGGTGCATTCACAGTTAAAGACTTCAAGGAGGTGCTAGCAGAAGCAGACGCAATGAGAAGTTATCAGCTGGGGGCAATTCAACACCGAAACTATGACCCAGAGAGATTGGTCCCTGAACACTGCCGGAGAGCCAACCTCAGGTGGACTTATCAGCATCTCGAACGCCCAGCAGAAGATGAGAGGAGAAACTGGTATAATGCTGAAAGACAGCTTGCTCCGGGGGTTGAGGTGGTCCAGGAAGACTTGGATGATCAGAACTTGGAAGACAGAAGACGTCAGTTAGGAGCTTCTTCTTCATCCATGCTCCAGAAATCCCGAATCAACACAGGGTCAACGCCATCCGCCAAACAAAAGGAGGCAGAAGCAAAGGCCCAACAGGAAAGGGAGAGGAAGTTAAAGGAAGATGAGGAGGCGCGCGCAAAAGGTACAACTGCAGCACAAAAGAGGAAGCTGGCCAAAGAGGCCAGGAAAGAAAAAGAAGACAAAGAGGCACAAGCTGCAGCGGAACAGGCGCTTAAGGCGGAGTTGAACAAGGCGGAGGCTGAACGCCAAAAGAAAGCCGAGCAGGCTGCTGCAGCTGAGCAAAGGAAGAGGGCCGAAATAGAAGCAGCCGCAGAGGCTGAACGACAAAGGAAAGCCGAACAGGCAGCTGCAGTTGAACAGAAGAAGAGGGCCGAGATAGAAGCAGCAGCAGAAGCTGAACGGCGGAGGAAGGAAGAGGAAGAGAAGAACACAGAGGAAAGAGAAGATGACACGCTAGATGATCTTGAAGTAACTCCTCTCCACGTACCTTTGGGCCGTACACAACTCTCTGATGTTAGATCGCCCCAGGGACAGGAAGAAGATGTGTTCGACCTGACCAGACTCACATTTGATCAATTTTCGTTCAAGATCCGTCAGGAGAAGAGGAGGTCGTTGGCACATAGTCCCACTGCATCATCTGCAGTATCCACAGGTAAGGATATAGTTTTGGATACCAGGACTAATCCGGTAATGATAGCGTCAGCAGGTACTGCCTTCGCTGCGGCTACAGAAGAGAATGTAACCCGGATGAGTAGAGAAATAGTAGCTCTACAAAATAGACTGCACGCAGCTGAGCAACGCGAAAAGATGGCAGAGCAGGAGAGAGCAGCATTGCAAGCGGAAGTCCAGCAACTTCGAAACCAAGCTCTACCAGCAAATGAAGTCTCGCTTGCCATTTTCAAGGAGTGTGAGGTGTTAGAGATGACTATGAGACAGGTATATGGTGAGATGTTCACCATCAAACAAACAGTCGCTCCTCTGGCAAGAGCACGAATGGAAACAAGGCAAAGACAAGATCAGCTCAAAGAGGCTTCACAGGCTTTGGACAAGATGATGGGTTGGACCATTCAGTACCCTCAGGCACCTGAAAATTTGCCTAAGAGGGACTGGATCCACACGCAGGATGCGAAAGTTCAACTCCGCATAGCGATGCAATCTGGAGAAAAATTGACTAAAGACTTGGACAAAGTGATGTCTTCGTACGACCATCTGATTAGTGGTATCGACTCAATGCATACGCTGCACCACATCCCATCGCTTGGAGCATTAGAGGAAGAGAAAACTTGGGAACAAGTAAACCAAGATATTCAAACATTCTTGCAACCCATCAAGCAGGCCGCAGCTGATCCGGAGCCCTCCGCATCTCAAGAGCATCTTAGTCAATTCATCGCCGCTCCAGCGCGGATTTATACCAAGCTTGCGTCGCTTTCGAATCAGATTGGACAAAAGAGGGAGACCCTTGTACCGAACGCTTTGGAATGCGCGTATAGGTTGAAAGAGGAGGTGCCCCTGGTATCCCCCATAGCGGCAGAGTACCAGGCATGGCAGGATTTCCTTAGGGAACAACAGGTTGACATTAACAATTCGCGTCCCGGTAGCAGCGAGTCCTGAGCAGCAAGAAGAACCAGGTCGCAAATCGCAACAACAGGACAGGTCGCAGGTCGCATCATCTACCCAGGTCGCAGAAGGAGTTGGTCGCAAGGTAGCCCAAAAGTCAAGAAGGTGAACAGTCAAGGAAACCCAACAGACAATTTTGGCATTATAAATACTCCTACGAGACATTGTACAAGGGCTTTTTCTTTTGGGAAACTCAGGAGCTACAAGCATTGTATTTAAAGATCTGACACTTGAGCATATGAATATAGAATCTTGTTAAAATACCCTATGGTTATGATGTGTTTTGCTTTATTGAACACCTTGTGTATTTCTTTCAACAGTTTCAGAATATCCTATGATTAATGAATCTGTTCTTTTCATGATATCGTTTATACGTCATGGCTATCCGTGTTGTATCAATGATGTTTATCTTATTATCTGTTATATTAATGAATGTTAATAAACTAGATTGTTAGCATTTCGTTTCATCTTTCAGGAAGGGCAGAGGTATCCTATCATCAAGAACTATTTTTTGTGTGATCAGACCACTGTGCAAGCAATTACCCCACAAAAGATGTGTTGCTAATGACATCTCTTGAGGTGTATGTGCTTTATCTATAATCTTGCTACACATAGTGTTTAATTCATGTTTAACACGTTAATCTCGTATTCTATATGAGGTGAATAAGTGTATGTTCGCAGGTTCAAGCAGGTTCTTTTGAGACCGAAGAGAAGTCATCTTAAGTGGTAGCCGGACCCACATTCCGGACGGGATCCCTACTCCAAACGGTTTAAGGTCTAATTGGGACTTTCTACCGGGGAGATCCCCTACTGTTGGCCGGACAAATTTTCCCGTCAACACATCCCTTCCTCATGATCATCTATACGGGCAACCTCATCATATATGGAAATATTATCCTCTATAAAAACTGATATGTTCTGATTGAGTGAGCTGAAACTTGTGTGGAGTTTGTCATGTCGATGAGCAGGAGCACTCTTTGGCAGTAAATCCCCTTGAGAAGGAAGTGCAACAACTCTTATGTGATTATCAATTTCAAAGCCTTCATCTGCAATTTTAATTTCAATGGAACTTGGTGGTTGGAAATTTGTAGTTGAGGAGAATTCTATGTCATAAATGATTTCCTAATCCCTTTCAGGAAAAGGCGTCTCATTAACAACTTTCTCAAGAAGCTCATTATCTTTCCCAACCTCATCATCAAAACTGAAAGACTACTGATTTCAAATCACATGAAAGTTATTTTTGATTGACTGAAATGAAGTAGAACAAAGAGTCAGACATTCTTCACTTACTTCCAAGTTTTCTAGACTATCCTCATCAGTGCCATAGCTGGCATGTATTGGATGATTACTGTTTTGATGCAACTGAACTTCCTCCCACAAACCAGCTACTAATTGTTCTGCAATATTAGCTTTTGTTTGGAGAACATGACTATCACCATACTGATCAAATTTTGGAAAATCATAAAAATAAGTAATTTCGCCAATCAAACATATTGGATTATCAGATTGTTTTTCTTCAAATTGGTATAAATAATCATTTTTTGATCTGTGGTAGCTGGGATTTGCTAGAAAATGAGTAGAAATGTTCTATTCATATGAAGGCTTAGAGGCTGGCTGTATGCTTAGAATCTAATTTATTTCCTCTTCTTTTCTCTTTCATTGGTTAGCACTATAGCAGTTTTCTTTCTCTAGTGAAGGTTGATCCTGAGGCTGAATATCTTCTTGAACCTCACCAAGAAGAGATGATGAATCATCACTTATGCCTTCAGAGAGATCCTGTGGATTTTCTTCCATTTCTTAATTGATTTCATCCTCAACTAACTCTTCTTGGTTGTCATGATAGATTTTTTGAGAATGAAATTCATGAACCGCTTCTAATAGGCTTTCAAGATGCCAATTTCCCAAATCTTCATCAATTTTTACAAGGTATTGTATGAGATCTTCATATTGATCACAATAATTTTCAGCTAAGGATTAAGATGGACAATTTTCTTTATAATGCTCATAAAGTACCTTGTGGAAATCCTTTAAGGAAAAAAAAATACCAGGGTCTATGCCTTCATACCATTCTCTTGCATTTCCTTCTAATGTCCCCATGAACATTTTCATGAGGCAGTCCTCATGCCATTCAACTTTTAACCTCCATACATGTATATGAGATTTGATGAGATGTAACAAGGGGTCATCAAGTTTTTCATCTTGAAATATAGGTGTTATAACTCTAGTAATTCTCTAAGTTGTGAGATTTTGATTTGTAGTTGTAAGAACTCTAGAGGTAACCATAGACCAACTTTTAAACTTTAGGATCTAGCCTTCCTAGTGTTTAGAGAGGGCTCTCTCTATAAAATTTAACTTTTTTATTATTATAATATATTAGGCTAGTTACGATTGTGCAATTTGGTTTTGGTTTGTTTGATTTGGTGGGAAAAATCACTTAATGAGATGGATAGTGGGAAATATGTTTGTCCATTGGGTTGAAGAGTCAAAAATCAAGTAGACAGGGCTAGGATCAAGGTCAAGAAGTCAAATGTTTTCAGGGCAAGATAGATAACCCTTTTAAGATCTTGGAAGGTTGTTTGGTGAGGTGATATGATCGGGATAAAGAGAAATGAAGGGCTCTTTGATCTAGAAAAGAGAAGTAGTATGCATAGGTCAAACGAAAGAGGGAAAAATTAAGGGTTCCTTACTCTGGAAATCAACAGAAAACATAGAAATGATAAACAATAAAGACAGGGTGATTTTAACAAATCCTGAAGTAATACTCCTGTTTATTCATTCAAATTTAGAACACATAATGGATGCATGAAACAAAGAAGATAAACAATGATAAGTAGAAAATACTTCACTTCAATAGCTCATCATATGAATCCTGAAATATGATGCTAATTGGTTCGATCCAGTGTGCTACTCGAGATTTGAAACACAAAATCCTTCAAGTCCAATAAAAAATGACTATAGAAATCTTCAGCAATTTATTCCACACTAATACTTCTAAAGATGAAGTATTTATACAATATAGTTTACAAAATATCCTAGAATGCTTCTAGGAATTATTTAAGGAAAATAGAAATATATTTACAACAAAATAGAGACAACTGCTTAACAAATCAAAAAGTTTTCCTATTGATCCAAATAAAATAGAAACTAATTGTGGATAAGGTGCAGCTAGTTGTCTTGGTGTCCTCTTTTCTGGCCAAGATATTTTAATTCTATTTTGAAATATTATCTTCAATATAAATCTTAATTATCTTAATTCTAGTTGTCTTGGTGTCATCTGCTTTTTACTTTCACAGTAAATCTGTAAGTGATTTCCATGCTTCTTCATTTGGAATTTATATCTTCTTCACCTTCCTGAAGTTTTCATTTGCCTCAGTATATCTGGAAAAAGTTGGTTTTATGACAAACAAGTGTCTTATCTCATGTTGCAAATAGAATAAATCTTCAAGGCTTCTGAGTAAGACCTTCCCTGTTGGAGTGTCTTGTCCACCTGTCTTTTCAACTTGCTCTTTTGCATATTCTATAATATTTTTATTATAATCTTCTTGAGGCATAAGCTTATCATTGATAACCAAAATGTTAGACAAACTTCTGTGCCTAAGATTTTCAAATTTAACCATGAATTTGGTTATGGTTATGTTCATATTCTCACACTTCTCTTAAAGTTGTTTCATCAAGTTCTTCTTGGTGATGACTTTTATTATTTCAAGGATTGTTTCAGTCTTGTCAGTGATCACAATTTCTTCTAACTCCTGGTTATTTTTACTGTTAATAAACTTGATCAATTCTATTTCTTTCTTAGGTTTGTTATCAAGCTCATCTTTAGTCTTTTGAATTTCTGCTAGTGTTGCTTTTAGTAAAACTCTCTGTTCAAAGATCACTTGAAATGAGGGCCACAAATCATTGATGGCTTCAATGATTTTGTTCCATAAATAGTTTTTCACATATGACGTTGGCTCCTTTAAGGTTAATTCCTTTTGTAACTTCTTTAGTTCTTCATTTAACCTATTAGCCCTTTTCTCATGATTTTTAGCATTTATTTGAGCTAACTTGTTGGTATTTTCAAGGTTATCAATCATCATTTTCAATCTGCTAATCTCACATGTCTGAAGTGACATTTCTTCCATGGCTTTTACTAGTTTACTGGCCTCATCTATCGGTTGAGTTGTTTTAGTAGATGACTCTGTAGCTGAAGTGGTAGATGATGTCACTGGCACTGCAGTAGCTAGTGGTTCTTTGGGTGCCATCTCTTTTGCTAGAGTTGAGGGCACAGCTGTAGTAACCATAGGAATAATTGAAGGAATTTCCTGTGCTTTTGTTGTTTCCTTTTCATGGACAAGTTTATCCATTTGAGTCTCCATTTCTTTGATTTGTCCTGTTAACTGAAAAATCAAATTTTTCATATCATCCTTCTGAGTTTGTTCTTGCATAATTTCCTTAGCTTGAGGATGTTCAGTTGATGGAAGTTTAAGTTTTTCCTTAATTCTGAAATGTACTCATTTTTATTCTTCACTAACTTCTCTGCTGCTTTCACATTTGCATGATCATATCCCACTTGTAGGACCAACTCTTCTAAAGATTTAATTCTGAGATCTTTAGCATATAATGATCATTTGACAGGTTTAATTTGATCTTTCATATTTATTATTGTGTTCTGAAGTTTTTGAACACTCATACCCTTGGTTGTAATGGTTGAATACAACATCTCTGAGCTTTGTCTATGAAATTCTATCTGATCAAGAGCATGAAGTTTTTTTGTTTGTACTTCTAGATCAATCTTTTTATAATCTGCAACTATCTTTGGAACCTTCACTGTAGGCTGTAACATTGACATGATCAGATTTTTATTTGAGTAATAAAGCTGATAAGAGTCTATTTTGAACACTTGGTGTTTGCTTCAAGTATTGAGAGTAAATCTCACTTTTTATCTCTTCATTCTTTGTCTTGATTTGTTTATACTTTTCCTTGATATCAAGGTCCTTTTCCTCTACTATATTTGAAGATGATGCTTCCATGTTCTATTGTTTCTCTATCAACTGTGCATTTGAATTTTCCATCTGTTTGTAATATCCCAAAATATGGAAAATCTACAACAATGAGAATATCTTAAGATATTCCAAAGTTTGAGCTTCAACAATACATGAACACAGTAGTGTAAATCAGATCATAAGATGTAAAGGAACATCTCCCCAGAAAATGAATGATCAGTAGCAATAATATGACCTATACACTCCTTCCAAAGTGGGGAAATGCAACAATATGGGGCATAAAACAGATGTCTTCAGAAAATAATGCTATATCTGTGAGAAATGGGACTTGGATCCCTTAGAATATACAATATAAAATTCACATCCAGAATTGGAGCAAAACCAAATTCTTCTAGCCATGTTAAACAAGTCTCCCCAAACCAATGCAGCTCAAATAAGCCTAAACCCCATGACTTTTCTTAACAGAAATTACTGAAGCATACAAAAACGTTATTTATAAAAGGGTTTATGCAAAAAATAATGAGAAATAGCAGATATGGATTGTACAATCATCCAATGGCTGAGAAAAGTGGAGATCTCTTCCTTTTTATACAAAATAAGGATAACCCAGCAAGGGATTCATGAAAATACAAATATAAAAAGACAGATTTGCAGATATAGATATGGAAAATGCAGTATACTACAGATCTATATATATGTAGCTAAAAATTTACAATAAAGAGAAGAAGGATGCTTTACAAAGCCTTCTTGGAGAAGGTTTGGCCCTTCCTCCAAGGAACAAGCTCACAAACAAGTGCTTAACCCCTGCTACTACAACGCTGAGTAAAATGATGCGGTTTCTGTCAGTGACTGTGCTGTAGAAGGTGGAGAATTCTTTGGCCACATTACAAGATGTACAAGATGCTCATAAACCTTCTTTACAGATCTTGCAAAGAAAGGGAAGCTCCCTCCTCTGAACGGTAAGCTCAGAAAGTGGTGTTGGGGACTTTCCACTGCAACACCCTGCAACACAGCACTATTCTCTACAGAAATAACATTGTGGCTGAAGGAGGATGCTTGGCCTCAAGCCTAAATGTGGAAAACTGAAGTACAATACTCCTTCAAGAGGCCTCTCAAGAAAGGAGAAGGATTCCTAAACATGAGATCCTTGTGCTAAACAACACTGTAGTTCTGCTAAATAGCAAGTGGATGCCAAACAGTCTAAATAGACCAAAATGAATAATATCCAAGCTAACCCAAAATTTTTTCCATCCTCTCCCTTATAAACTTTGTGAGCCTCCTCACCTTGGGTCCCACCCATTAGGGCTTCCAACTCCACATGAGCAATCTCCCTCGAAAATTACATTGTACCTTCATCAAGGCCACTCCTCCATACTGCGTTGTTTGATTTGGTCAAGGTTGACCCCTTCAATCTGCTTCATCCCTTTTCACACTCAAGTGCCTTCAATCCAGCTCTCAAATGTTTTTCTATGCTGATCCTTGTTCACACTGAACTAGTTACATTGATGATCTCCTCTTCTTCATGCATGCATCTTGACTTAATCAAACTTGACTTTGTCCTCATCCATTTGCCCCTGTTCACACACACAAGTGTAAAATCCAGCTACTGTGATGATCTCCTTTCACATTTTGATGGGTTTTATTCATGTTTTTATTATGCATCGACCTCCTTACCCATTTATTCAACTCATAGGTGATAAAGGAAAATTTTAATATTCCAATTAGCTGCAAGCTAATTTTGGAATATTACAGTCCTCCCCTCCCAAATGTTGCTTGTCCTCAAGAAACTGCAAGGATAGAACTGGAGAGTCTCCTTCCCTCCTCCTGTAGCATCATCATATGATAAACTCCTCCAAGGAAGATGATGCCATCTCATCAATGGAACTCCATAGTGCCTCTCCCAAGCATACAAGTTAGCATTTGGTGAAACATCCCAAATGGCCATCATCATGGAAAATGAAGTACTCAAGGAGACAACTATGTGATGTCTAGATGTCCTCTCAAGGCATGGAGTTTGAAATGTGTGGGGAAACATCCTTCCCATGTGGATCCTCCATTGCAAGCAATCATCCATACAGAATGAGTTACCTCCCAACATGGCAACTCCTCAAAATCCTCTCCCAATAGTAACCACAACAACAAGGACTCTTGCTGCCTCCTTGCATTATCAAAATGAAAATCATGGAGCAATAATACAATGAAGGACGTGTGAAATGTCTCATCAACAGAGTACAAAACAACTCCCTTACACATCATGGGGAAGTTATCCTTCCTCCCAAAACAATGTACACACATGAAATACATCCCAAACATAAATACATGTGAATCTATCAGACATATCTCAGACAAAGGTAAATACATGGACATAAGATTTGACATATGATGTCCAAAATCTCTTCTTAATAGCCACAACAACCATGCCTTCTTCTTATGCATCCTATCTTTGAGACAGAAGGCATGAGATAAGGAAATATGAACCTTTGGGTAGTGGCCATACTCACCCAAAAGCAACCAGCGCAACCATGCTTCTTGTTGGCTTGTATCATGGATCTGCAAGTGGTTTGGAAACCTCTTGCTCCATACTGTCATCCACTCATCCTAACGTGGGTGATGGATGTCATTCTACAAATACTTAGTATCCTCCCATGGTAGGACACCAACCTCCTCAAATTTTTGAAGAAGTTTGCACCTCATGAAATGTTGAAGTGCACCTCCAATGGGATCTCCTGATGAGACCTCCTCCCCATGCATGGCCTTGCAAAACCAATGAGGTCTTGGATCTGCTACAAGTAGAAGTCTCTCTTTGAGATGTGGCATGATCATTGAGAAAGTGTCATCTAGAGAGGAGAAAAAATTTCTCATCTCAAGATGTCTACCTTTTGACATCTCTTCCTCCATGGCTTCCTGAATGAAGCTGGCATCTGAATGTTCCCATGAGGAATGGGTCCTTATTTCTTCACTAATTCTTATGGACTATGCAGTACAATCTTGCTGCTGTAAATTAGTAGTAAGTGATGATCTTGGGTCATGCAACAACATATTTCCAAAATCTCTTAAAATATTTGTTGCAATATTAGAAAGTGGAAATTCAATCATACCTTGATGGGATTTGGGAACACCTTGCATGGCTGCAAGAGTTCTTTCCTCCACTGTGTTGGCTCCCCCAACTGCTGATGTTGAAGGTTTCTCCTCCAAGGTTGTGTCAGCACTGATACAAGTCTCCTCAAGAGGTGATGATGGCTCCTCCCTCTCTGATTGTTCTTCATCAAATCTCTTGATCACCTTTTGAGTGATTTCTACAAGAGTAGGTATTCTTGCATGATTTATGTGACTGAACCACCAAGTGCTTGCTTTGCCCTTCATGTGCAGCGCTGCAATCTCTATTGCTTCTCTTTCTACCACTGGATGTAGTAGGAAGAATGCAACAAGTCTTCTTGTCCAAGTCCTTGCTGAAGATGATCCATAAAAAGTAGACAATAGAAACCTATTGCCCTTCATTCTTCTTGTGTTGCAAGGCCTCCTTTCTTCCTCCAGTTGAATGAACTGTGGGAAGGCTAGAGTCTCCTTGAAGGCTCTAGGTTGAGTCTTGTACTCAACAAGGTATTCACTTAGAATCTAATGTTCCAAGTGTCTTCCATGTTGTTGGTATTCTTCTTTGTGAGAATATGAAGTGCATTGTCCTTCCTTTTCTTGAAAATATCTAGGAGTTTCTTGGCATCTCTTCTCCTTCATTAGCTTAACCTCCTGGGGGAGGATCTTTCTGGATCTAAAAAGTGATGAGAGTAAAATAATCCTCTCCATCATTCTAATATTGCTCCTTTTGATAGCTGGAACTCACAAGCTGGGCCAAATATCATGCTTTGATACCACTGTAATATCCCAAAATAGGGAAAATCTACAACAATGAGAATATCTTAAGATATTCCAAAGTTGGAGCTTCAGAAATACATGAACACAATAGTGTAAATCAGCTCATAAGATTTAAAGGAACATCTCCCCAACAAATGAATGATCAACAACAAGAATATGACCTATACACTCCTTCCAAAGTGGGGAAATGCAACAATATAGGGCATAAAGCAGCTATATTCAGAAAATAATGCTATATCTATGAAAAATGGGACTTGGATCCCTTATAATATACAATATAAAATTCACATCCAAAATTGGAGCAAAAGCAAATGCTTCTAGCCAAGTTAAACAAGTCTCCCCAAACCAATGGAGCTCAAATAAGCCCAAACCCCATGACTTTGCTTAACATAAATTATTGAAGCATACAACAGCATTATTTATAAGAGGGTTTATGCAAAAAATAATTAGAAATAGTAGATCTGGAGTGTACAATCATCCAATGGCTGAGAAAAGTGGAGATCTCTTCCTTTTTATACAAAATAAGGATAACCCAATAAGAGCTTCATGCAAAAACAAATATAAAATGATAGATTTGTAGATCTAGATCTGGAAAATGTAGTATAATACAGCTCTATATATATGTTGCTAAAAATTTACAAGAAAGATAAGAAGGATTCTTTACAAAGCCTTCCTGGAGAAGGGTTGGCCCTTCCTCCAAGGAACAAGCTCACAAACAAGTACTTAACCCCTGCTGCTGCAACACTGAGTAAAATGACACAGTTTCTGTCAGTGATTTTGTTGTAGAAGGTGGAGAATGCTTTGGCCACATGCCAAGATGTACAAGATGCTCAAAAACCTTCTTTACAGATCTTGCAAAGAAAGGGAAGCTCCCTCCTCTGAAAGGTAAGCTCAGAAAGTGGCGTTGGGGACTTTCCACTACAACACCCTGCAACAAAGCACTATTCTCTATAGAAATAACGTTATGGCTGAAGGAGGATTATTGGCCTCAAACCTAAATGTGGAAAACCGAAGTACAATACTCCTTCAAGAGGCCTCTCAAGAAAGGAGAAGGATTCCTAAACATGAGATCCTTGTGCTAAACAGCACTGCAGCTCTGCTAAACAGCAAGAGGATGCCAAATAGTCTAAACAGAACAAAATGAATAATATCCAAGCTAACCCCAAATTGCTGCCATCCTCTCCCTTATAAAATTTGTTAGCCTCCTCACCTTGGGTCCCACCCATTAGGGTTTCCAACTCCACATGAGAAATCTCCCTCCAAAATTACGTTGTACCTTCATCAAGGCCACTCCTCCATACTGCGTTGTTTTATTTGGTCAAGTTTGACCTCTTTAATCTGCTTCATCCCTTTTCACACTCAAGTGCCTTCAATCCAGCTCTCAAATGTGTGTATGTTGATCCTTGTTCACACTGAACTAGTTACATTGATGATCTCCTCTTCTTCATGCATGCATGTTGACTTAGTTAAACTTGACTTTGTCCTCATCCATTTGCCCCTGTTCACACACACAAGTGTAAAATCCAGCTACTGTGATGATCTCCTTTCACATTTTGATGGGTTTTATTCATGTTGTTATTATGCATGGGCCTCCTTAGCCATTTATTCAACTCATAGGTGATAAAGGAAAATTTTAATATTCCAATTAGCTTCAAGCTAATTTTGGAATATTACACTGTTCTTCATTCAAATTGTCTGTAACTTTTTCATTTGTGATGACTGTAGCAGCATCATTATTAGTTACTGGGACATCTGTGTCTTCAACCTCATTAGTCACTTTCTTTTTACCCACTAGATCTGTTTTGGGCTTTTTATTATGTCTTATTATGAACCTAGTCTCAGTAGTGGTTTCAACAACATAAGTTTCTTCTTCTCTGACTCTCTTCGTGGCTTTTTTTGTTTGATCTGCAGTTTGTAAAGTGTGACTAGTATCACCTTGCTTTATTGCGTTTATTAAAGTGTTTTATGTCCACTCAGTATGATTAACATACTTTTCAATCTCTGGTTTTTTCTCATGAATGTAGGGTGTCAGTTTACACTTAACCCTCATTTTACTCAATATTCCTTGTGGATCATAGTTCCAGGAGAAACTCTCTTCAAATTTGTACTCTAATAACTGTTTGGCTGCTTCTATCTTTGCATCTCTATGATTACAAATGAATGGTCCCACTTGATTCTTCAACTTAGACAATGTTTTCTTATTTGCTGCTAGAAATTTGATTGAATCAAAATTTAAAATTTTTCTGATGTATTCTAAGGCAAAAACCCTCATTGGTACATATTTGAGTAATTTGTATGGTAGTAGATTAGAGCCAAAAACTATAATTTCTGTGTGTTTCTCATACAAATACCAATCTCCAGTCTTGGTCTACTTGGATAACTGTAAAATCTTGTTCATTTCATCATTGATCCTTGGTTGTTCAGTATTTGTTAACATATTTATCAATGGATGAACAAAGAATTCTGAAAACTCTGAATAGGAAAACTCTGTGGATTCTTTCTTGATCAAGGATGTCCAAAAAATAACTAAAAATGGGTTTCCTTCAATGTCAAGCTTCTAGAGGGTTACTAGAAACTTATCTTCTTGAAAATACACAAACATATGGAAGAGAAAAGATGTGTATCTAAACACTCCTTTAGTGGGAAGTTTAACCAATTGTTCATGGATATTATCAGAAATATACCTAATATAATTGAAGATAATAGATGGAGGTTGTCCTGGTGTGAAAGTAGATAAGAAACCTAAAATGGATTCATCTGTATGGTCATCAGTGCAATACCCTAGGATGAAGGACAACATGGAAATGACATGCCTAGAACCCTTTGGAAATCTTGAAGTGGAATATTGAGGATTGATTTGAGGAATTTCCACATGTAAGGGCATGAATATTTGGAAGATCTATAATCTTTTAGAAAAATCAAGGCCAATGTATATCTTGGTAAGTGCTACAATGGACAAAGGAACTGCTTGTGGGTCAGGTTTGAGTTGTAACATTTGGTTAATGGACTCCGCAGTAATGGTAAAAAGTAATTCTTTGTTGGAATTGAATATTACTCTTTTCTCAGGCATACAATAATGATGGCATAACCTAATGACCTCTGGGCATGAATGAGTAACTGGAACAACATATTTTGGCAAGTTTGATTCCCAAATTTGAACTTCTTCCACCTGATCTAAAGACTTTTCAAAGCTCCAGTTATGAAGTTACAACAAATTGAATTCTACAATTGGGTCTGCTATCTTGTACTCAATATCTGCTAATGGGGTGTTCTCAATGTCTACAATAGGGGGTTGTAGAGGATTCACAATGATGGTAGTCTTGGAAGATGCAGTTGGAGTAGATTTAGGCATTTTTAGGCTTTTTGGACTACACAAACTCTGTTTTTTGGCTTTCTGGCTACTGCTATAAGATTAAATACTTTACAAAAGTATTATTTCACTTTGGCAGGGGTTATTGAATTAAAACAGGCAGAATATGTTCTTTTCTTGGATTTTTCTTTCCATTTTTTACTTTCAACATGTATTTCAGACTCTCACTAGTTTAGAAAACAAGAAATAGGGGTTTCCTGGACTTTTTCAATGGATAATTGGGCTAAAATTTGTTTCAATTTAAGGCGCATAGGATTAGGCTACCTTTAGAGGATTTCTGGGCTAAAATTAGAGTTTTATATAGTTTGAAAAACTAGAAAAACTCAATATTTTTTATTTAAAATAGTGCGTAGTATAGAACAGGGTTTCTCAAAAATTTTGCCAGGGTTTGGCCTATTTTTTGGATCTTTTAATAGGCTTCTTTGGATGAATTTTGAACTCTGACTGTATTTTTTCTTTATTAAGGTTCTTTTAAATCGATAACAGGCTCAGTTTCTCGAGAAATACCTGTTATACGTAGGTATGGGTCTTTGAAAATGGCTCTAAGGCTTTATAACAGGTTCTATGGTATCTTTTCTGGTTTCTGAAGCGATTCAGGACTTGTTGACAATATTCAATGGTAATTACAAGCTTTTAATAGGTTATGGGCGTGAAAATCAAGTACAAGCTTCTTTTATTTAAGTCGGAATAGCCAATACAGTCAATACGTGTACAATAAAGGAATAACAATGCATTTTCATGGTTTCTTAGGAAAATTAGGCGGAATTAGGCTTGCAATAAATGGTGGTCAAATAAGGAAAATAAGCGGTTTTCGGCTTCAAAGGGAAGAAACCATAGGTGGTTATTGCGCAGGTACTAAGTGGTAAGTGGTTTTGAACGAATCGAATGCGATCCAATGAATGTAAGCCACATAGAGGAGGGCGGAAAAGGAAAAACTGCCTATTTCGCATAGGAATGAAATTATTAAAGTCACCCAACTTTGTTTGCAATATTGGTTTTCCATCATTGGATTGGGAGGGACTCATGCGAATGGTCAAGATTTGTTCTGGAAGATGCTCGGGATTTGGGAGTGGGGCCAAGTTTTATCAATGCGACAGGGTAGTTTTTTTTTTTTTTAACTTTAACGGGTATGTGTTTTTTTTTATTTATTTATAAGAAAAAGAGAGGGCAGGGCTATGCCTTAATGACCCTGATTACATCATAGAATTTCAGCAGCAGCTGTTTTTAAGACTTGACTTTTAACAAGGCATTTCAATAGTTCTTTCCTCGTTTATAAAGAGTAGCCCTTTCTGCGTTGCACTCCCCTTGTTGGCCATCAAATCGGCTTCACTGTTTGAGCTTCTGAGGATGTGATAAAATTTATAAGAAGTAAAGGCTGAGAGGACCCTTTTCAGTCTTTCCAATACTCTGTTAAGGACTGCATTTCTGAATTGCTCTTCAGTGTTCAGGTTTTTGATGAGGATCTCCGAATCGCCAAAAACCTGAATATCTTTGATCCCTTTCTCTCTAGCAATTTGACAGGCTTTGAGGAGGCTTAGAAGCTCTGCTTGATTGTTGGATTTCAAACCTAGACCCCGGTAGAAAGAGTCACGGGAAACGCCATTTGGGGAGTAAATGATCCCACCGGCACCAGAAGGACCGGGGTTCCCTTTGGACGCCCCGTCAAAGAAGATAGAGAATGTCTTTTGTGCTCTCCACCATTGCTGAAATGATGCATCAAGGTCTCTCTTTCTCCAAGAAGGGGATGCTGTTTGGGGAGGGAGAAGGTACTTTCTACAGTGAGGATCAAGGGACCCGAGCCACCTCTTCTCAACCGACAGAAGCGTAGTGTCCTCTATGAAATACTGCTGTTGGGCAGCTTCCAAGAGGAAAGTTCTGGCTTTTGCAGCAACTTGCATCGGAGTATGAGTCAGATCATTAAAAATCTTCTGATTACGCGCCAACCATATCTGCCAGCAAACAAACTTAGGAAGGGCATTCCAGACTTTGCGCCAGAAAGACTTGTGGGGGATACTATATGGGTATAGTTGACTCCAATCAGCAAATAGCTCTGAAACAGAGGACTGAGAAGGAGGGTTCATGTGAAATTCCTGTAGCATGAGTTCCCATACATCCTTGGCAAAATGATAGTCAATGAAAAGATGTTGAAAAGTTTCGTTGTTGCACCTGCAAAGAGCGCACCTGTATGGGCCAGCGAATTTCCTTTTTGCCAAGTTGTCACCGGTTAAAATCTTGTTTTGAACCAATGTCCAGAAAAAAAATTTACTTTTGGGAGTTCCAGAGGCTCCCATACGTTTTTCCAGAACGCTGAGTTGTGCTTGTTGTTCCTAGAAGTCTGAAAGGCACTGTATCTGGCTGCTGTTGAGTACTCTCCAGATTTTCCCCAACCCCATCGATCCTTCGTGGAGCAATGAATCGGTGCTGCGTCTTCCAGTATTTCGAGAAGTATGTTAAGTTGTGGTTGCAGCCAGACAGGGGTGTCGTGGATTGCCCAACCGGCCCAATCTCCGCGATGGTCCCATGACGAGATATCGAACACTCTGTGCTTGCCTGCAGAAACGAGCCAGTCTCTCAGATCTGCGACAGGGTAGTTTTTTAACTTTATAAATAAACATTTATTAAAGTTAAAAGCTTTATATTATATGGTATGCGGGGGGGTAATGTTTATATATGTTTTAATTAAAACATTTACCAAATGTTTCAATTGATATATTGGCGCGGGTTTTAATATAATATGGTATAATAAACCTTTGACAAGTGTTTAAGAACCATAGGGGGGTGGGATATATTTTTATATTTTTGATATGTTTAAACCTATGGGATAATGGGCGGGATTATTTCATCATGTGGGATATTTAACATAGGTTAAAACTTTAAAATAGAGGGTTTTTTGGGTTATTTAAAATATAAAGGGTTTAATAATATAGGGGAAAGGTATAGTTTAGGGAATTAATAATATAAGTTTGAAATTAATATGAAATAAAGGTGTAATGCATGAAATGAATAAAATACATAATTTAACACTAATTAAAGTGTAACGATAGACAAATAAGCATAGCTTGTCTCATTTTTTGTTTTTCACACTTAAAATTAGGATAAAATGCATTTTATGGGTTTTTGAGTGATTTTGAATGAAAATGAAATTAATTATGTAGGGTTTTTACTTTTTCTTAGCAAAAAGTGTTTTTACTTAGGAAAAGGGATCATGTTTATGAATGAAGGTGAAAATTCTGATGAAAATGTTTTTATGTAAGGAATTCAATATTTTTAACCAATCAGTTATCGAACCTTGGGTTCGGTCCCAACAGAAGTCAGAGAAATTCTCTGAGCCTCTTTAACTAAAAGTTTAGAATACTGAATCATTGTGGGGGAGGGGAAATTAGTAATTTTTTCCCGATGATGCTTTATTATATGTCTTGCACAACTGCTTTCTACCTACCCATCATTATTTCTAACATTTTTTACTTCATTTTCATGGGTGAATTTAGGCTTGCAACCCTAAATCCATTTTTCTTTAAAAGCATAAAAACTATCTAAGTAAATAGTAGTGGCATTTTGACTTGCTCACTTTCATGTTTTATTTTTCTCTTTTTTCCTGTGGGGTCTATATTTTTCTAAGTCCTTTGATATTTCTTTTAGGACTTTTACCCTCTTTTCATTTTTTATTATTTTTCATTTTCAAAAATATGGGAAAACAACTTGCAGAAAGCAAGGTATGTACATATTTACAAGACTATCAAAGTCAATTAAAAAATTATGAACCCTAACAATAGGCAAGTTTGAAAACTAGTCTATCTGAGGCATTTTGTGTGGGAATCTAAGGATGTGATCTCTGTTCATCAGAGCATATCTCCGTTGTATCCTTGGATCCATGTTTGTAAATCAGAAATGGTCACTACATCTTTTCAACCAATCTTAGAGTTCTCTACCAGTGGACTCTTTATGTCTATTGAGAGTTGTGGAGTCGCCAAGAGGAAGGTTTCAACTTTTTTGTCCACCATTAGCATGATTTATGCATTCCTAGGTGAGTCTATGATGAATAGTGGGGTCAACAGGGCTACTGAAGACCAGTGGAGTCACTAGGTGGATGATGTTTACTGTTTTAAGGATGTTCTTGTTGTCCACCATCAACAACTAAAAACCAATCTAAGGATGTTTGTGGGTTTTTTGAGGTCCTAAGGAATACTTATATTGTCACTAACTGAGAAGGTCCCACCATGATCACCATTATGTTAGGTACCTGTAATTTGTTATATCGGTGAGACCAAATATACAGGGGTAACATCAAACCAATCTTTGGAGTCCTAGGACCTAGCCTTCCTAGACTCAGAGAGGGCTCTCTCTATTGTTTTTGTAAAAGATGAGAACTTGATAGATTATAGGGTTTTGATTTTAGGCTAGTTATAGGGATTAGGGTTTTCTTGTTTTTTCGGTTGGTTGGATAGCTTTTCAAGGAGAATAGGTAGATTAAGATAGAATCAATACATTGGGCTATGGAGTCTGCAAAGGTTTTGAAGAGTGCAAAACATAAGTCAAGGGTGTCTCAAAGGGAAACTTAACAAAGCCAAATGGATCTAAGTAGGTTTTGTGTAAGTGAAATGGACATAGACTTGTGAATACAGTAAGTTAAGGGGCAATCAAGGATCCTTCAACCTACTATGAAGAAGGAAAAATCTTTCAGTATGATAGTATAGAAAAACATGAAGAGAAATAAAGGATTATTCAATCAAACATTACTAAGTAGACCTTGAGCAACAGATAAGTAAACTTAGAGAGAAGTTAAGGATTCTCTAGACATTCCTTGCAAACAAATATACCTTTAACATAACATTTTAGTAAAAACCAAAGAGAATTTAAGAATTATTTAGCTAAACTTCAAGGAGGAAAACATAGAAATCAAAGACATAGGCAGAAGTAGGGTGCCAAAAAAGCAAGTACTATTCTCTATTTCGGTCTTCTGATCAAGGAAAACATGAAAATAATAAAACACTGAAAGAAACAAAGGAAAAAGTGGAATAAATCACCATCTAACCAATATTTATGAATCCTAAGTGTGTGCTCAATCCATGGATGCTCAGTCCAAAGCCATCACAAGTCACCAAAAACCAATTTCACCACTAAACTCCAAGTCTATCTCATATTATGCTCAACAAATATCCAACATCCAACCAACAACTACACTGAGGCCTCACTGCTATATTTAACAAGAAAGGAGGAAAAAAACCCTAATTAGGTATTTGGAGGCCATTAATGGCTCATAAATATCATTTTTGTCCAAAGAGACCATGCAAGGCCCAAGGCACAAAATATCTAATGAAATAAATGCAAAATGTCTCTTCAACCACATTTGGCAAGAAAAACTGACATTTGGCAAGAAAAAATGAAATTTAGGTCCCCATTTCATTAATATCAAATCACAGAAATATGCTTAAAAGATGATGGAAATAAAATAGCTAGGGTGTTGGTAGCGAATCTATGAGAAGAGATGTGGTGGCTACAGACCTTTGAACTATGTTACAATGAGGATCGAGGGCCTATTTATTATGGAGAAATAATGGAGAACTCTAAACGTCCAAAAACCTAACCCTAGGAGATGAAGTGCCAAAATGATGGGCCCTGTTTAGGTAAATTGGTGTTTCAACTTCTCGGGGATGTAACTTCGGCATACTATCTCCGTTTGGGGCCTCAAAACGGCTTCGGAAGTTCAGGACACAAAAAATTGCTAAAAATAGTAAGTTGTGAAAAAACTGAAAGAGATAATGGTGGGGCCCCAAGTGGAATAGGTTGATGGCCACCAATATCCACCTAGATCATTCCTCCCCCCTTAGGAAGCAATGGTCCCCATTGCGTTGAGTTCCTCCATGAGATGAGGAAACTTCTGTTGAACTTGGTTCCTGGTGAACCACTTTCCTTGGTGTAGGAGTTGTCTAGCTTTGACAACCCGATATAGTTGGATCTTCTGTCGACGAGTGTTCTTGATTTGCATGTCCATGATATAGTGTGTGGTGGTATGTTCCATGCAGTCTGGGTTTAACTCTTTTGGTGTGAGTTCTTCTGCAATGTCAGAGGTGTCCAATAGAGGTGGGAAGTAGGGACAAAGGTGGTCTACATTGAATACTGGGTGCAGACCAAGGAATGGTGGAATACTAAGCTCAAAGGCATTGTTCCCTACAACCTTGGTGATGGTGTATGGCCCATATCGGAGCAGGTGAATCTTGCGGTGGGGTTGAGTGATGCGCTCCTTCTGCAAATGTAGCCACACTTTTTTGCCCACTTGGAAGTTGTGTGGCACTAGATGTTGATCATGTCATTGCTTGTACTTAGCATTGGCTCTGTCCAATATGTCATGAACCTATTGGCAGATGTGTTGAATGCGCTCAATGAAGTTGTTTTCTTTGTCAGCTTCAGACTGGACATGAGCCGAATCGGCTTGAGTAGCTGCAAATGGCATGGCTACGTCAATGGGACATAGTGGTTGGAATCCCAAGCCCACCTGAAAGGGGCTGTGGCTGGTTGAGCCATGGAGAGCCCAGTTATAACTGTGTTGTACATAGGGAAGGCTCTCATCCCATGTGCGTGGATGCTTTGAATTTTACATGCGCATAATGTGTATAATCATCCTATTGACGACTTCTGTCTGGCCATCAGTTTGGGGATGGAAAGGTATGGAACTGGTTAGCTTGTTGTCCAACATTGACCAGAGGCTGGACCAAAATGTGTTGAGGAACCTGCTGTCATGATCTGATATGATAGATTATGTGATCCCAAACTGCACCCACACTCGTTCAAAGAAGAGTTTAGTAGTGGCTTCTGCTATGATATTCTTCTTGCAGGTTGCCATAATGGCCATCTTTGAGAATCTGTCGATGACCACAAAAACATAGTCATTTCCATGCTCATTAGAAGGAAGGCCTGACATGTAATCCATGGAGATGGATTCCCAAGGTCGAATAGGGGTAGGTAGTGGAGTATAGAGCCCTTACTTCTTGATGGTCTGTTTGGCAATGGCGCAAGCAGTGCAGGATCTGATGTACTCCCGACATCCTGTCGAAGGTTTGACCAATAGAAATACTTCTGCACTACTACCACTATTTTCTTGACCCAAAAATGCCTAATGAATCGACTGTAGTGCGCTTCCCATATCATCTTGGCACACTCGCTTGAAGGAACACAAAGGTGTCCCAGGTGACATAATAGTGCATCTTAGAGGTGAAAATTTGGAACTTGCGTACCCCCCAAGAGTGCCTTGTATGTGTAGCTGAATTCTGGATCGCTCTTGTAGAGAAGCAACCAATCAGAAGTCTCATGCCCACAAGAGTTGAGAATGGTGGTTATGGCCATGATCGGTGGTCGGCTGAGGTAGTCTGCAACATTATTGTTGCTACCCTTCTTGTACTTGATGTTCAAATGAAATTTTTGCAGATATGTGGACCACTTCTGATGGCGATCATTTTGCAACTTCCCTTGTGTCTGTATGAACTGCAGGGATTGGTGGTATGTGTGGATGAATGTCTCCTTCCCTAAAATGTAATGCTTCCATTGTCGACAAGCCTACATAATGGAATACATTTCTTTATCATAAGTGGGATACTTTCAAACTATTTCGGACAATGTCTCACTGTGATATGCCATTGGATGCCCCTGTTGAGTAAGAACTACCCCAATAGCATAGTCAAAGGCATCTGTCTTGATCTCAAATGGTTGTTGAAAGTCTGGTAATGTGAGCACTGGGGCAGAACACAGGCGATGTTTCAATTCTACGAATGCCTTCTGTTGAGATTCCGACCAATATAATTTTTCTTTCGCTCCTCCCTTGGTGACTTGACTCAAGGGCCTAGTGATATGAGAAAATCCCAACACGAACCTGTGGTAGAAATTAGCAAGACCCAAAAAGCTGCGAAGCTCTGTTAGGGTTGTTTGGGCTAGCCAATCCCGAATGACTTGGATCTTGGCTGGATCCACATACATTCCCCTTTCATCAATAATGTATCCCATATATTGAACCTGGGTCACACCAAAAGTGTACTTCTCCAAATTAGCATAGAACTTGTGTTTCCATAGTGTTTGGAGGACTTCTTGGATGTGGTGGAGGTGCTCTTCCCAGGTCTGGCAGAAGATCAGAATGTCATCCAAGTATACCACTACAAATGAGTTGGTGAATGGATGCAAGATGTCATCCATCAACCTCATGAAGGTTTCAGGAGCATTTGTTAATCCTAAAGGCATGACGAACCATTTGAAAAGGCCCTCCTTGGCTTTGAAGGCAATCTTCCACACATTAGAGGGTTCGATTGGTACCTGGTGATACCCAGACTTCAAGTCGATCTTGCTGAGATATTTTTTCCCTTTGAGTTGGTCCAGAAGGTCTTCAATCTGTGGGATCAGGTACCTATTCTGGACAGTGATCTTTTTCAGCGCCCTATAATCAATATAGAGTCTTCAAGTCCCATTGTTCTTCCGTACCAACACAATCGAGATCCCATAGGGTAATGAACTTGGCCTAATGTGACCTTTCTGCAGCAGCTCCTGAATCTCCCTCTTGATTTCATCATTCTCCAGAACAGAGCGCCTATATATAGGTCCATTGGCTAGTGACACAACTGGGGTCAGGTCAATGGGGTGCTTGACCTAATAGTGTAGAGGCACCCCTGTGGCTGAGGTGAAGATGTCCCCGCACTCCTCCACAACCTTGTACATTTTTTGTTGTCATGCAGAGGAGCCATGTTTAGAGGTTGTGGCCACAATATTATTCTTTCCCTAGGGGCGGATCATTAGGAAAAAATTTTTCATGGTTTGGGAAATGAGCTTACTACATTGTTTTGCAGTAACCAAAGAGATAGTGGGAGGCAGTGGTACCTCTGGTATCCTGTACAATTTATTTCCCAAAGTAAAAATAACAATGTGAGGCCAGGACTCATACACAACATGTTTCTTCCACAAGTATGGTTGTCCTAATAATACATCAGAAACATCAATAGGAGCAATGTCACACACTACCTCATCCGTGAAGGGCTTGATGCTATAGGGCAACTGGCACTGCTGGCTGACGCGGAGATCCCGTCCTTGGTGAAGCCACCTGATGGTGTATGGTTGTGGGTGTGATTTGGTCGGCAAGCCCAACCACTTCACGACATCTGCTGAAATGAGGTTCTTTTGACTCCCATTGTCGACAATGAACCATAGCAGGGAACCCTTTACCCACATCTGGGAATGGAAGAAATGCTATGCCTCCTCTGGATCTTCTGGTTCCTCCTTCTAGATCTTCATAGTGGCAACAGGGGCATTGGGCTCGAAATCAATAATCTGCTTCCCTTTTTCATTCACCTTGTCAGGTTTTGATTCAGAGTCGGAGCATGCATTTGATTTAGAATCCCTCATCCTAGCCATTAGCAACTGCTTGGCCCGACACTCACTTGTGTTGTGAGTGGAGCTCTTATGAAACTCACGCCACTTTCCCGTGTCCTTCTTTGGCTTCACAGTGTTGTTATTTGCTTGTGTCTTTGGTAGGTTGCCTTGGGCCGCCATGCCTTGGCTTTGTGCTTTGTTCTGCAGTTTGGGGGCACCTTTCCCTTGCTTTTGATTCGCAGATCCAAAGCCTTGCTTCTTCTGTTTGAATTTTTGCTCAATCTTGGCAGCATACAAGTATGCCATACCAAGCGAGGAGATGTCGAGGAACTCCATTTCCTCCTGAATGTATCTGTGCAGACAAGCATGATACTTTAGCACCAAATGTTTCTCTAAATATTTGATACCAAACTTTGTTCAGTGAGATTTCTAAAACTCACAATTTTCAGGGAATTTTGTTTTTAGAAATCTACAACCAATGCTTAGTCATCTACAGATAGTGAAAATTACTGATGACTAACAGTGGCTCCACTTGGGGAGGGCAGCTCCTTTTCAGGAGGTGTCCAGGACCTTAGAGCTCAAATCTCTGAGTTTTGAAGACCAGTGCCTTACTTGCACTTTGCATATTTCTTTCCTTCATTTGCTGATGTTTTCTTCAATGTATGATCTCAAAAAATCTGAAAACATGATTGCTTCAATATCAGTTCTATCTACCCATCCTACTTTGCCTAACATTTTTCTTCTTTTAGGTGCACTTGTATTGGCAAACCTTTGACATTCGTTTCTTTTAAAATCATAAAAAACTACCTACTTGTACCCTTATCACTTCCAAGAGTTTATATTAGGCTAATGAACTCTTCTTATTCTCTAAATAGCCTACTCATCTGTCAAGATTAAGCTGTTTGAAAAACTTTTATTCTCAACCCTACTCACATGAAATTGAAGCATGATCAAACCAAGATTGAGCAATCTGATTTGCCATGAGCTGTGGCATTTGGAAAAGCTCCACAGAGACTTTATTTTTGTACAATCAGAAGTAGAAAATATGCGGGTTATGATTCAGAATTTGTTATGCATCCTTCTCATTTTCCTTTGGTTGAGATTTGAGCATTAAGAACCAGCAATATTTCCTAATCTAATCTAGTGACAAATGTTTTGACAAGTCTTCTTTCACTAACCTATCAGTAGAAATTTAAAACATGTCTAGTCATGATTAGGCTAGATGACCAAACAAGAAATTTTTCTCAAAGGTAGTGGCATTTAGGCTTGCACACTTTCAACAATACTATTTTTTGGTATGGGGCTGTACCTATTCTTTTTCCTGCCCTCTTTTTCTTATTTTCTCTATTTTTGTATTTTCATTTTTTGTCAAACAATCTAAAACTAAAGCTAGAAATATGCTCATAGTGTTGAGCTTATTTGCACCTATCTATCCTAATCTAACCTATACATGATATATATTCATTTTGTGAACTCTCTTTTCCAATATAACCAATCAAGTAGATGATTCCATGAGTGATCTTGGTTCAACTCTTTGAGTGTGCTGAAAAAATCAAAAGGCCACTCCCACCTCACTTGTGCTTGAACAGTAGTGCCTAAAATATTCTTTAAAATTTGCATCAAACTGCTCTTGACATAGCATGTTCCTTTTTCAGATGCTTCTAGGAAAACAAAAAAGGGATCTTGAAACAATACCTAGCTTAGAGGTTTTGAAAAATGAGGTTCATTCAGGACTACTCTTCCCTCCACTTGGCTATGCTTGGGATAATTTTGAACAAGAAAGTCCACCCCTTCCTCATGATCATCTATACTAGCAGCCTCATCATGTATGGCAATATTATCCTTTAGAAAAACTGATATGTTCTGATTGAATGAACTGAAATCTGTGTGAAGGTTGTCATGTTGATGATTATGAGCACTCTTTGGCAATAAATCATGTTGAGAAGGAAGTGTAGCAACTCTTATGTGATCATCAATTTCCAAGCCTTCATCTACAATTTGAATTTCAATGGAACTTGGTGGCTGGAAATCTGGAGCTAAGGAGAATTCTATGTCACAAATGATTTCCTCATCCCTTGCAGGAAAAGGCTTCTCATTAACAACTTTCTCAAGAAGCTCATTATCTTTCCCAATGTCATCATCAAAACTAAAAGACTGTTGATTTCCAATCACATGAAAGTTATTTCTGATCAACTGAAATAAAGTAGAACAAAGAGTCAGAGATTATTCACTTACTTTCAAGTTTTCTAGACTGTCCTCATCAGTGTCATAGCTAGCATGTATTGGCTGATTACTATTTTGATGCAACTGAACTTCCTCCCACAAACCAGCTGTTGATTTCTCTGCAAGATTAGCTTCTGTTTGGAGAACATGACTATCATCATACTGTTCAAATTTTTGAAAATCATAAAAATAATTAATGACACCAGTCAAACATATTGGATTATCAAATTGTTTTTCTTCAAATTGATATATACAATCATTTTTTGATCTGTGGTAGCAGGTATTAGCTGGAAATTGAGTAGAAATGTTATGTTCATATGAAGGCTTAGAGGTTGGTTGCATGCTTAGAATCTGATTTATTTCCTCTTCAGTTAAAAGAGGAGTAATTTTTCTCTTTCTTTGGATAGCACTACAACAATTCTCTTTCTCTGGTGAAGGTTGATCCTGAGGCTGAATATCTTCTTGAGCCTCACCTAGAAGAGATGATGAATCATCACTTGTGCCTTTAGAGAGATCCTGTGGATTTTCTTCCATTTCTTGATTGATTTCATCCTCAACCAACTCTTCTTGGTTGTCATGATATATTTTTTTAGAATGAAATTCATGAATCACTTCTAATAGGCTGTCAGGATGCCAATTTCACAAATATTCATCAATGTTTACAAGGTATTGTACGAGATATTCAGATTGATCACAACAATTTTCAGCTAATGATAAAGATAGACAGTTTACTTTATAATGCTCATAAAGTACCTTGTGGAAATCCTTTAAGGAAAACAAAATACTAGGGTCTAGGCCTTCATACCATTCTCTTGCCTTTCCTTCTAATGTCCCCATGAACATTTTCATGAGGTAGTCCCCATGCCATTCAAATTTTAACCTCCATACATGTATATGAAATTTTATGAGATGTAACAAGGGGTCATCAAGTTTGTCATCTTCAAATATAGGAAAGCTTGAAAACCAGTCTATCTGAGGCATTTTGTGTTGGAATCCAGGGATGTGATCTCTGTTAATCGGAGCATATCTCCATTGTATTCTTGGATCCATGTTTGTAAATCAGAAAGGCTCACTGCATCTTTTCAACCCATCTTAGAGTTCTCTACCAGTGGAGTCTTTAGGTCTATTGAGAGTTGTGGAGTCTCCAGGTGGAAGGTTTCAACTTTGTTGTCCACCATCAACATGATTAATGTAATCCTAGGGGAGTCTATGATGAATAGTGGAGTCAACAGGGCTACTGAAGACCAATGGAGTTACCAGGTGGATGATGTTTACTATTTTAAGGATGTTCTTTTTGTCCACCATCAACAACTAAAAACCAATCTAAGGACGTTTGTGGGTTTTCTGAGATCCCAAGGAATACTTAGATTGTCACTAACTCAGAAGGTCCACCGTGATCGAAATTATGTTAGGGCCCCATAATTTGTTAGATTGGTGAGACAAAATGTATAGGAGTAACATCAAACCAATCTTTGGAGTCCTAGGACCTAGCCTTCGTGGACTTAGAGAGGGCTCTCTCTATTGTTTGTGTAAAAGATGTGAACTTGATAGATTCTAGGGTTTTGATTTTAGGCTAGTTAGACGGATTAGGGTTTTCTTGTTTATTCGGTTGGCTGGATAGGTTTTCAAGGAGAATAAGTAGAGTAAGAGAGAATTAATCCATTGGGCTATGGAGTCTGCAAAGGTTTTTAAGAGTGAAAAACATAATTCAAGGGTGTCTCAAAGGGTAATTTAACAAGGCCAAATGGATCTAAGTAGGTTTTGTGTAAATGAAATGAAAATAGAGTTGTGAATACAGTAAGTTAAGGGGAAATCAAGGATCCTTCAACCTACTATGAGCAAGGAAAAATCCTTCAATATGATAGTATAGCAAAACATGAAGAGAAATAAAGGATTCTTCAATCAAACATTACTAAGCAGACCTCGGGCAATAGATAAGTAAACTTAGACAGAAGTTAAGGATTCTCTAGAAATTACTTGCAAAAAAATAGACCTTTAACATAAAATTTTAGTAAAAACCAAATAGAATTTAAAAATTCTTTAGCTAAACTTCAAGGAGTAAAACATAGAAATCAAAGATGCAGGCAGAACTAGGGTGCCAAAAAAACAAGTCCTATTCTCTATTTTTGTCTTTTGATCAAGAAAAACATGAACATAATGAAACAATGAAAGAAACAAAGAAAAAAGTGGAATACATCACCATATAACCAAGCTTTATGAATCCTAAGAGTCTGCTCAATCCATGGATTCTCAATCCAAAGCCATCATAAGTCACCAAAAACCAGTTTCACCAATAAACTCCAAGTCTATCTCATATTATGCTCAACAAATATCCAACATCCAACCAACAAATAAAATGAGGTATCAATGCTGCATTTAACAAGCAAGGAGGACCAAAACCCTAATTAGGTCTTTGGAGGCCATTAATGGCTCATAAATATCATTTTTGTCCAAAGAGACCATGCAAGGCCCAAGGCACAAAATATCTAATGAAATAAATGAAAAATATTTCTTCAACCACATTTGGAAATAAAAACTGACATTTAGGCCCTCAATAACTTCCAAAAGCATCTCAGTGTATTTTTTTGACTTTTCTAAAAGTACACAGCACAGAGGTCCAAGGGCACAATGCCTGCACGAGAAAAATGAGTCACGTTGCAGCTAAGTTTTGAAGGCCTTCCCGGCGTCGGAATGAGCTCCGTGATAGCTTGTTGGAAATATTGTTGAGTCTAATTTCCAAAAAGGCCCTTGGTTTTTTTTTTGGACTTAATTTTCCTATTCAAAAACCAAAACTCCGAAGACTGCTAAGGGCACAACGCCAACCCTGAAAATTGGGCAGAATGATGAAATTTTGCATGTGTTTTACCCTTTTGGGGGACCAATCTTGCTCCAAATGAGCTGAAAATTGGTGAGTGTGATGTATTTTGCCTAAGGAACCCAAAAATGTAAATTTTTCCTTCAATGGAGTCTCTAAGAAAAAGCGGAGCGCCCTCAAAATTAGTGAAAAACCAAAGTTGTCAAAAACTTGCCAAAATTTGCATTTACCTTGCTGATTAGGTTGGGTATGCTAGAAGGGGATAGATAAGAAATTTTATCAAGTTATCCTTTTCCTTTAGCCTCATGGTTTCATCATGACTCATAGGACTCTTATTCTCTTTATTTATTTTCTGCCTCATTTCTCTTATCTGATCCACTGTCATTATGCTCATTGCTATGTGCTTCATCATCGTTTTCTGCATTGTTTCTTTGCACCACTGTGATCTTCATTATTTGTAACACTGCTCTTACTACTCTTATGACCCTTGGATCTAATTCCATGTTCTTTAATGCTTTAATTATTCATTGAAATTTGCACTAGCAGCCTTGGCTTTCTGTTTAATTTTACTCATCTTCATTGACATCAGCCTCACTACTGTGACCTTTACTATGCTCTTTACTGATATGTGCTTCTCTTCCTTTAGACCCACTATGAGCGTCACTGTTTTTAGACCCAATGGCCTCCTCTTCACTGCTTGATTTTTCTTTTTTTTACTCATTATTTCTCTCTCCCTCATTTTCATTAGCCTTATTTGCATTGGCCCCACTGTTTTCTTCCTCCTTGATTGATTCTTCATGGCTATCATCTTGATTGTTAGATGCACTTGAAACATGAGATGATAGTGAAGGATTTGGAGAGCATGATGAAGGAGGATCACTATGATGTGAGGGTATGTGAGTGAAAGGAAAAAACTCAGTGACCACCCTTTTCTGATTGTTAAAACTCTGCTTTGACACCTTTGTACCTATGTCCGTTTCAATATGAGTGAAGGAAATGAGTTGGTCAATATGCTTGTGGTATAGGGGCTAGAGTTTATGAGTGAATCGAGAGGGTGTATGCATAGTCCTAGTTGAATGAACAATTTTCAACAATGTACCCTTCTGGCTATCACCGGTCTTCTTGGTATGCAGATGAATGAGACCTAACTAGTGATTTTGAGTGGGAAATTTAGTTGATCTCCTTAGGGTTCCATTCCTTTAGTTTGAAAACATAAAAAAGATAGGAGAGGAAGGTAAGGAATCCATTTATCAGTCATCAATGACTTGGAGGGCCTTGGAGGAAGCTTGAAGGCAATTTGGAGGAAGTTTGAGTGGCTGCAGGGCTTGGAAGGCCCTCCTGGCCAAACGCGCAACACCTACCCACGAGTGAGTCGGGCCGGGCAAAGGCGCAGTGCCTACCAGGCGTGTAGGGCCAAAGGCCTTCTGTCAGGCCTGTCAGGTGAAATTGGCAGGCGCACAACACAATGTTAATTTACACTGGAAATTTGGTGAGGCATGCAACACCAGTTTCTAGGGGCACAACGCCCTGCCAGGCACACAATGCCAAGCAAATTTGTCTAAATTTTCCTTGAAAACACAAATTTTCATCCTTTCTTAAAACTTTTCATTCAATTTAAGAGTTTTAAATAGGCTCATGTATTCAATTTACCTCTGTAATCCACCTTCTAATGTTTTGAACCTTTTTTTGTCTTTTTACTGATAATCTTCTACACTTTGCTACTTGCAGGTGACTGGAAGCACTTGAGGTGTCTCTGCTTTTCTGATATTTGAAACATGTTAAATTCAATTTGACAACCTTAGGACTTTATACAGTTGCAATATCTCCAAAACTTCCTTTGTTCTTACCTTAGAGCTCAAATCACCTTATGTTTGGCATGTGACTGAAAGCCTTGGCTCCACCTTTCTTATTGATCTTGAGGCATGCTAAATTTTGATTGGCAACTTCTTAGGATGCTTCCACACACCGAAAAATTTTAAATCTTCCCCTACCTGCACCCTGGGGCTCAAACTATTCTTTGACACATTTTAGGCATGACAAACTTCTTTGATAAGTTTGGGACTTCACACATAGTGACATCTTCATAATCATTCTTTTTCTTCCTCCATGAAACTCAACTCTGTCCTTTCCACTGTGACTGGGAGTTTTTACACTATTTGTATGCAGGGCTACAAGATGTCTTCATTTAGGAAGATGCCATTTACCTTATCAATTTCTTCTGCTGATGGACTTGTCAACATTTCTACAAAATTGTCAAAGTTCATATTTACCTTTTGCAGAGCTTGAACTTGATAAATTAGTCCTCTTTGGAGATTTTCTAATATTTCTTGGATAACCATGTCTCAATTAGTTTATAAAAAATAAAAACAATGTCTAAAACAAAAATGATGACCTTGGAACAGATGAAACCCTAATTGACCTAAAGGGGGGTTCTTTGACCTGACCTTGACTAAAAATTGGTTTTGAAGGCTCTAAGTTCAAAAACAGAGTATTGACAAAGTAGTGTAATGAAGATCCAAAATCAAATGTACTTGATTTATCTAAAGAGACTACATAGATAGTTTTGAGACCATCAATGCTTGAGGGACCTGGGGAACATGGGAAAGATTTGGATTATACGAAACCCTAGATGTAAAGTGGAGTTATGGGAAAGGGAAAAACAGAGTAATGAGGTCATAAATGGGAAAGAAGGATGAGGATGAGTGGCACAAAACCATAAGGATTATTTCAAGAGTGGCTGGGTAACCATGAAATGGCAAGGTTGATAGGATAGTGAAAATTTTCCTATAAGGATAATGAAGGCTGTGAGATTTCTAAAACTCACAATTTCTAGGGAATTTCATTTTTAGAAATCTAGAACCAGTACTTAGTCATCTACAGATAGTAAAAATTACTGATGACTAACAATGGCTCCACATGGGGAGGGCAGTTCCTTTTCAAGAGGTGTCCAAGACCTCAGAGCTCAAATCTTTGAGTTTTGAAGACCAATGCCTTACTTGCACTTTGCAGATTTCTTTCCTTCATTTGCTGATGTTTTCTTGAAGGTATGATCTCAAAAAATCTGAAAACATGATTGCTTCAATCTCAGTTCTATCTACCCATCCTACCTTTCCTAACATTTTTTCTTCTTTTAGGTGCACTTGGACTAGCAAATCTTTGACATTCTTTTCATTTGGAAGCACAAAAAACTACCTACTTGTACCCTTATCACTTCCAAGAGTTTAGATTAGGCTAATGACCTCTTCTTACTCTCTAACGAGCCTACTCATCTGTCAAGATTAAGCTATTTTAAAAACTTTTATTCCCTACCATACTGACATGAAATTGAAACATGATCAAACCAGGATTAAGCAATCTGGTTTGCCATGAGCTGTGGCATTTGGACAAGCTCCACACAGACTTTATTTTTGTACAATCAAAACTAGAAAATATGAGGGCTGTGATTCAGAATTTGTTATGCATCCTTATCATTTTCCTTTCATTGAGATTTGAACATGGAGAACCAGCAATCTTTCCTAATCCAATCTACTAAAAATTCAAGCTTAAATGTTTTGACAAGTCTTCTTTCACTAACCTATCAGCAAAAATTTAAAACATGTTTAGTCATGATTAGGCTAGATGACCAAACAATAAATTTTTCTCAAAGGTAGTGGCATTGAGGCTTGCACACTTTCAACAATATTATTTTTTGGTATGGGGTTGTACCTATTATTTTTCCTGTCCTCTTTTTATTATTTTCTCTATTTTTGTATTTTCATTTTTTGTCAAACAATATGAAACTAAGGCTAGAAATATGCTCATAGTGCTGAGCTTATTTGCACCTATCTATCCTAGTCTAACCTATACATGATATATATTCATTTGGTGAACTCTCTTTTCCAATATAACCAATCAAGTAGATTATTCCATGAGTGATCTTGATTCAGCTCTTTGAGTGTGCTTAAAAAATCAAAAGGCCACTCCCACCTCACTTGTGCTTGAAAAGTAGTGCCTAAAATATTCTTTAAAATTTGCATCAAACTGCTCTTGACATAGCATGTTCCTTTTTCAGATGCTTCTAGGAAAACAACAAAGGGATCTTGAAACAATACCTAGCTTAGAGGTTTTGAAAAATGAGGTTCATCCAGGACTACTCTTCCCTCCACTTGGCTATGCTTGGGATTCTTTTGAAAAATAAATTCCGCCCCTTCCTCATGATCATCTATATTGGTGGCCTCATCATATATGGCAATATTGTCCTCTAGCAAAATGGATAAGTTCTGATTGAGTGAGCTGAAATCTATGTGAAGGTTGTCATGTTGATGAGCAAGAGCACTATTTGGTAGTAAATCCCCTTGAGAAGGAAGTGCAACAACTCTTATGCGGTCATCAATTTCCAAGCCTTCATCTGCAATTTGAATTTCAATGGAAATTAGTGGCTAGAAATCTGGAGGTGAGGAAAATTCTATGTCATAAATCATTTCCTAATCCCTTTCAAGAAAAGGCTTCTCATTAACAACTTGCTCAAGAAGCTCATTATCTTTCCCAATGTCATCATCAAAAATGAAAGACTACTGATTTCCAATCACATGAAAGTTATTTCTGATTGACTGAAATGAAGTAGAACAAAGAGTCGGAGATTATTCACTTACTTCCAAGTTTTCTAGACTATCCTCATCAGTGTCATAGTTGGCATGTATTGGTTGATTACTATTTTGATGCAACTGAACTTCCTTCGATAAACCAGCTGTTGATTGCTCTGCAAGATTAGCTTTTGTTTGGAGAACATGACTATCATCATACTGATCAAATTTTGGAAAATCATCAAACTAAGTAATGTCACCAATAAAACGTATTGGATTATAAATTTTTTTTTCTTCAAATTGATCTACACATCCATTTTCTGATCTGTGGTTGCTGGGATTAGCTGGAAAATGAGTAGAAATTTTTTGTTCATATGAAGTCTTAGAGGTTGGCTGCATGCTTAGAATCTGATTTATTTCCTCTTCAGTTAAAAGAGGAGGAATTTTTCTCTTTCTTTGGATAGCACTACAACATTTCTCTTTCTCTGGCAAAGGCTGATCCTGAGGCTAAATATCTTCTTGAACCTCACCTAGAAGAGATGATGAATCATCACTTGTGCCTTCAAAGAGATCCGGTGGATTTTCTTCCATTTCTTGATTGATTTCATCCTCAACCAACCCTTCTTGGTTGTCATGATAGATTTTTTGAGAATTAAATTAATGGACCGCTTCTAATAGGCTTTCAGGATGCAAATTTCCCAAATATTCATCAATGTTTACAAGGTATTGTATGAGATATTCAGATTGATCACAACAATTTTCAGCTAATGATAAATATGGACAGTTTTCTTTATAATTCTCATAAAGTACCTTGTGGAAATCCTTTAAGGAAAAAAAACTACCAGGGTCTAGGCCTTCATACTATTCTCTTGCCTTTCCTTCTAATGTCCCCATGAACATTTTCAAAAGGCAGGCCTCATGCCATTCAACTTTTAACCTCCATCCATGTATATGAAATTTGATGAGCTGTAACAAGGGGTCATCAATTTTTTCATCTTGAAATATAGGCAAGTTTGAAAACCAGTCTATCTGAGGCATTTTGTGTGGGAATCTAGGGATGTGATTTCTGTTCGTCGGAGCATATCTCTGTTGTATCCTTGGATCCATATTTGTAAATCAGAAAGGGTCACTGCATCTTTTCAACCAATCTTAGAGTTCTCTACCAGTGGAGTCTTGAGGTCTATTAAGAGTTGTGGATTCGCCAGGTGGAAGGTTTCAACATTGTTGTCCACCATCAGCATGATTAATGCATTCCTATGGGAGTATATGATGAATAGTATGGTCAATAGGGCTACTGAAGACCAGTGGAGTCACCAAGTGGATGATGTTTATTGTTTTAACAATGTTCTTGTTGTCCACCATCGACAACTAAAAACGAATATAAGGATATTTGTGGGTTTTCTGAGGTCCTAAGGATTACTTAGATTGTCACTAACTCAAAAGGTCCCACCATGATCGCCATTATGTTAGGTCCCCATAATTTGTTAGATTGGTGAGACCAAATGTACAGGGGTAACATCAAACCAATCTTTGGAGTCCTAGGACGTAGCCTTCCTGGACTTAGAGAGGGCTCTCTCTATTGTTTGTGTAAAAGATGTGAACTTGATTGATTCTAGGGTTTTGATTTTAGGCTAGTTATAGGGATTAGGGTTTTCTTGTTTGTTCAGTTGGTTGGATATGTTTCAAGGAGAATAGGTAGAGTAAGAGAGAATCAATCCATTGGGCTATGGAGTCTGCAAAGGTTTTGAAGAGTGCAAAACATAATTCAAGGGTGTCTCAAAGGGAAATTTAACAAGGCCAAATGGATCTAAGTAGGTTTTTTGTAAGTGAAATGAACATAGAGTTGTGAATACATTAAGTTAAGGGGTAGTCAAGGATCCTTGAACCTACTATGAAAAAGGAAAAAGCTTTCAGTATGATAGTATAGAAAAACATGAAGAGCAATAAAGGATTCTTCAATCAAACATTACTAAGCAAACGTTGAGCAATAGATAAGTAAATTTAGAGAGCAGTTAGGGATTCTATAGAAATTCCTTGCAAACAAATAGACCTTTAACATAACATTTTAGTAAAAACCAAAGAGAATTTAATAATTCTTTAGGTAAACTTCAAGGAAGAAAACATAGAAATAAAAAATGCAAGGAAAAGTAGGGTGCCAAAAAAGCAAGTCCGATTCTCTATTTCTGTCTTTTGATCAAGGAAAACATTAACATAATGAAATATTGAAAGAAACAAAGAAAAAAGTGGGATACATCACCATCTAACCAAGCTTTATGAATCCTAAGAGTGTGCTCAATCCAAAGCCATCACAAGTCACCAAAAACCAATTTCACCAATAAACTCCATGTCTATCTCTTATTACGCTCAGCAAATATCCAACATCCAACCAACAACTACAATGAGGCCTCAATGCTGAATTTAACAAGAAAGGAGGACCAAAACCCTAATTAGGTATTTGGAGGCCATTAATGGCTCATAAATATCATTTTTTTCCAAAGAGACCATGCAAGGCCCAAGGCACAAAATATCTAATGAAATAAATGCAAAATATCTCTTCAACCACATTTGGAAAGAAAAACTGACATTTAGGCCCTCAATAAATTCCAAAAATATCTCAGTGTGTTTTGTTGAATTTTCTGCAAGTACGCAGCACAAAGGTCCAAGGGTACAACGCTTGCACGAGAAAAATGAGTCACCTTGCAACTAAGTTTTGAAGGCCTTACCAGTGTCAGAATGAGCTCCATGATAGCTCGTTCCAAAGCCTGTTGAGTATTCTTTCCAAAAATTCCCTTGGTTTTCTAACTGGACTTCATTTACCTTCTCAAAGACCAAAACTCCCAAGACTTATAAGGGTGTAGCGCCAACCCTGAAAATTGGGCAGAATGGTGAAATGTTGCATGTTTTTGATCCTTTTGGGGGACCAGTCTTGCTACAAATGACCTGAAACTTGGTGAGTGTGATGTATTTGGCCTAAGGAACCAAAAAATGTAAAGTTTTCCTTCAATGGATGCTCCAATAAAAAGTGCAACACCAAGGGCGCTGCGCCCTTGGCCCTAAAAAATAGTGAAAAACCGAAATTGTCAAAAACTTGCCAAAATTTGCATTTACCTTGCTGATGAGGTTGGGTATGCTTTTAGGCGATATATCAGAAATTTTATCAAGTTATCATTTGGATTTAACCTCATGGTTTCATCATGCCTCGTATGCCTCTTTATCCTGTTTATTTCTTTTCTGCCTCATTTCTCTTATCTGATCCACTATCATTATGCTCACTGTTATGTGCTTCATCATCGTTTTCTGCATTTTTTCTTTGCCACACTGTCATCTTCATTCTTTGTAACACTTATTTTAATTCTCTTATGACCCTTGGATCTAATTCCATGTTATTTACTGCTTTAATTCTTCATTGACATTTTCACTAGCAGCCTTTGCTTTTTGTTTAATTTTGCTCATCTTTAGTGTCCCTTCTTGGTGAGATAACTTTGATGCCACTTAGAGATGGTGATTTTGATATAATGATATAATATTATGCATGACATAATTATGTACATGCTTATATGCTATATACTTGGTTTGGGTCAGTTGGTTGTTGTGTGCTTATGATAATACGTATGGTTGTGCGTTTAAGAATTGATTTTGGTTAAGAGCATATTAGCGATGTTTTCTCTTTTGGTATCCTATTTTATACATAGGCATGTCACATGAATGGTGATTCAATATTGAGACACATATCCATGGATGATCATGGTTATGTGGAACATACAGTTAATTATGATTTATGGATGATACATGATTTGTATGATTATATGTGCCTAATCTTGTACTAAGCATTATGTGGCAGGGGACTTGGTCATTGCCAAAAAGGATGCTCAAGTTATACATGATTGCGGAATTCATTTCCTCAAAACCAAAATGACTGTGGAAGTCATTCATAATCTTTGGTAAAATGTGAAAAATTTAATTATGAAATTCAGTTGATTTATTTGATCTATGAGATTGTGATGTGTGCAGGTCTTGGAAGAAGACCTTACCAACGAACCATCAGATGGGTATGAGCTCACAGTCAGTACCTTAAGGTGAAGCGCGGAGTTTCAAATCAGAGTAGATGAGAAGCCATGGAAATTAGGCGGAGTCCTAAATCCATGAAATATAAAGACGTGGAGTCTTGGATATATAATAAAAGGATTAGGGCGCGGAGTCCTAAATCCATGAAATATAAAGACATGGAGTCTTGGATCTATAATGAAATGTTTGGGGCACGGAGTCCTGAATATTTAAAAATACTAAGGTGTGGAATCTTGGATCTTTAGAGTAGATCAGGGCGCGGAGTCCTCAATCTACTAAGGCACAGAGATGCATAAAATAGGGGTGTGGTGATTAATTAATCGTAATAGTTCAATATCGACTTAATCCTCAACATTATTAATATTATTAATATTATTATTATCTTTTATGACACTGATATTATTATTAAAAGGGAATTATATCTCCTCAATCACTTCACACCTCTCTCCTTGATGATTCTCATGGCTCTATGTAAATCTATATCCCTCTCTCTTTTAATTATACTTTACACACTCTTTTATGCATTCATAAAATAATGGCATATTCCTCCTAGATGCATTAAATACATGTCATAAAAGATTCCTCTTACACTCTCTTTAATGCATATGTTACACTCTTCTTAACTAAGTCATGCACACCTCTCCTTAATGGCATGAGTTACACTCCTCTGAAAGGAATACAAGGCATGCATATTACTCCTCTTTTATGACAAGAATTTGTTGCTCCTCCTATGTATGTGCCTCATGTATTCTCACTTAGGGAGGTGCATTGTGATACTAAGAGTTGGAGAGATTTGAAAAAGATTATGAGGGTGAGAGACTTGGAGAGTAGCCAATTTCTTTTGAAATGAATTTGAAATTCCTAAAATAAATTACTAAGTAGCTATACATGGTGCAACTAACCATGAGTGGTATTTGGAGGAATTGAAACTTATCTTCCTCAACTTGCCTTGGATTTCTCTCTACTGTTATATTTTGGTACTGTTTGTGAGCTTTTACAGCTCGGGGGTTCCAGGGGGAGGAGTTCTCCCTGGATATGGTTGGGTGGAAAACCGGATGGTTCACAATGAGTTGGTAAGGATATTGGAGCTGGATCATACTCCCATCCTTTGGAGCCATATATGTACATTGTCAGGTATATCTATCAATGTTCTTGAAATTTTGGTTTCTTATTATTACGTTCTAAAGTGTTGTGGAAAATGTAATTTATTGGAAATTTTTACTTTACATTATTACAAAATTATGAACATTTAGAAAATTATTTATGAGCTAACCAACAATGAGTTAAAATTTTCATGGAAGCTATGTATGAGAATGTACATGCAGGGGGATTAAACAAAGATCTGTTGCAAATGTTTTCAAGTTCTATTTATAATGATTTTTTTTGTCCATAGCAAGTTTCCATGAGTTTAATGCAAATATCATATTAGCATAAATTTTATTTTTCTTTCTCCATGTACAGTTGTATATGAATTTTGCACACTAAGTGTTTGATAAAAGTGTTAAATGAGATATCATGAATTTTTTTGTTGTTGTTTTAAAGAATCGCTTTGCCGGGGCATTCTATTGCGTTTTAGATCAACATGAGGGGGTATCCATGCCTTTTGGCCATTTAACCCCCACTTTGATTCCAAAACGCAGTTTTTCCGACCCTGATTTTCTGATCTGGTCGATTTTGCAGATTTGTTGCTGCTTGTATGGACTGTCTATTGTTTGGTTTATATATCTTGGACTTAATTGGTTATCTATATTGATGATACTAACCGAGTTATTGCACTTGAAATTTTTGTTTTAAATTCTCAATTGTTGTAGATTGCATGCTTGCAAAGTGTTAAAAAAAATGCATGAATGATTATATATTGTATGCTTGCAAATTGTTTGCTAAAAGGTCTCAATGGTTGTAGCTTTTATGCACATCAATTCTTAGAGTAAATGTCTCACCCATTATAGATTTTATATACCAAAAAAATTATGAATATATTATTCAATGGATGTATCTTCCTATTCTTGCAAGCTATTGTATAAATGTGAAAGTGAGTGTTAGTAAAGTTGTTGAAGTGTGAATAGATCAGCAAGACAATGTTCCTTTTATCATATAAATCTATCAAAAAAGGAAAGGGTGTTGTTGTAAACAATTTTACAATAACCAATTATGTAGGTTTTAGTTACTAGTGCAAGTGATCATAATAACTTTCCCAAGCTGCATGTATTCATGGGTCTAGACTTATGCTTGAGTAGCTATAGCAAACAACTAATTGTGCCTAATTTTGGAAAGTCCAATGTTTTACTTGGAACTCTTTGAAGGATAATATGTTTCTAAATTTGTAACAATAGCTACTCTTGCTATAACATTCATCATACGGATTTCATGATTGAAGCAAAGTCGTTTTGCAAATAATTTTTTTTCCTTAATACTTGGGAATGAGATTTTTTAGTTGATGAATTTGGAAACAATTGTTGAATCAATATCTTTTGTAATTCCATTTCTCCATTTCATAAACATATCATGATATTTTATGATGAAGATAGGCATATTCCTCCTTAAGTTACCTTCTTACAGGTAGGTTAATAATCATGCCCTTGTATGTGTATTTTGACTTAATAGAAGCATGATATTTTAGGTTCTTGTGGCATAGTTTGTGGTTATGATGTAAAGAGTCAATAAGTGGAACCTATTTAGCATAATCTAGGGGGTAAAATAGGTTTATTATTCTTAATTCTCACACATGGAATTACGATGGAATTTATTTCTAATCTTGCCTTAGAACTCACGTACAAGTATGAAAAGAGCACATGCTATCTTCTTTTAAACCTTGAGGAGAAATGTGTTTTGGAATTGGTTTTAAGGGGAAGTTATCCCTGAATTCTTATGTTATTTTATTATATTAAAATAGATGAAGGAACAAAATCTTCATGATAACCAAGTTAGTCATATTATGAGTAGTTAGTAATCCTGCAAAAACTTATAATATTTTAGGAGGTTATAAATAAATAAAAATAAAAAAATTAAGTGATAGTGTTGAACGTAACTCTTACTTATCTACACTCTAGATGGTTGGTAAGGTGGGACCTTACATATGGTATCAGAGCCAAGTTACAACACTAGGCATAATGGGCCAACATTCTTACTTGTAGTTTTATGATGTATGAATGTTGATTTTGCATGCAAGTTGAGATTCTGTATATCTTGACTTGGAAGCATATTAGTTATTATTATTATGTCATTTAGAAACTCATGAAAGAAAAAGAAAAATATGCTCTTTTATATTCCTTTATATTTTTGTTAAGACATATTGTTAGCAATATGTTAAAATGCTTAAAGACATGCTGGGAAATGATGTGCTTGAGAAAGTTTGGGTTAAACCCAAGTATGTGAATGCCTTGATTGTCAATTGATGAGTGAGATAGTTGGAGTGCATGCATGGTTGCATATATGTTTAATGCATCATTTTCAATGTGATATGGGCTTAGTAGCCATCCTTACTAGCTGAAATCGTATCTACCAAGAAAAATATTGGCTTGATCTAGACTATAGTATGATAACCTTGGTGTGTATGCTTTGGGAATGAGTAACAAGTGTAAGGTTGAGATACAATTAACATGATGATTGAGTTCATCATGTTAATTTTGAGTCTTTTTGTACCTACACTAATGAAAACTTAACAAAAAGCTACCTTGAAGGATGTCACTTTTAACTATGAATGTAGATTCAAGAGTAATGTATGTGCATTAATTAGATGTGTTAAGATACGATTTCGGAATACATTCTGAATGAGTAAGAAAGATGTTAGTATGAATCTTTTGTCGAAGTGTACGAAAAAATACCACTTTAGCTACGCATAACTTATAGCCCTAACATCAAATATGTATGGTCGCTAACATCTTCGATCTCTAATTAGTTGATCAAGACAAAGGTCAGTAAAAATCCAGATCTATGCATAAAAATACATTAAGCAGTAAAAGTAAGGTTTTGCTCCATACATCCAATAGACAAGACAAGAACAATATTTTTGAAAGAATTTTTTGTATTAAGGGCACTTGGGAGGAAAACAAGAAGGTGTTTCCAATTTTCCTTAATGGGATGGGTTCTTGGAAGTCCTCAGCACTTCAGATCTAGTATTTCTCTCTCTTGTTGGTGTAGAAAACCCAGACAAACATAGAACTCAAAGGGAGCTCACAAAGAAATAATGAAGAATGTGACAATGATAATGGCTCAAAGTCATACCAAGAGCATAGATCCAGAGTGATCTAATATGCAAATGAAAGGTGACAAATGAATGGGAAACCCCTTCTATTTATAATAAAATATTAGGGTAGTCTAGAACTTGGTGCATGAAAAAAATATTATTAACCAACTTCTAGAACCACCTTTTAGGAATATTTTATTATATTTGTTGGAGGGAAAAGTATTTTGTCTTGGTTCAAATCCTTTATTTATAAATAATAAATAAATAAATGATTTATTTATTATTTTAAGGAAATGGTGGAAATATAATTAAATAAATAATGATTTATTCAATTATTTATAAATGATTTAGTCAAATTTAACAAGGAATATTATTTAAATAAGGTTTAAATAATTATTCCTAGAAAATAATAAGATAAATAAGGACTTATCTAATTAATTTCTTTGGTTTGGGTTAAACATGACCAGGAATAATAATTGAATTATTGTTTAATTAATTATTCTTTGAGGAAAATCAAACAAATATAGGTTTGTTTAATATTTCCTTTTGGGGTTTCCTATTTAGACCATAAACAACCTAATAAATGTGTTTTATTAAGTTATTTTTCATAGTGAAAGCAATTTTACTTAGGGTAAAATTGGTCTTACATGGTGTACTTGGGTCCATCTAATGATAGTAGGTTAGATGACCAAAAAATGGTGTAACAGATTGCCCCCCAGCGTGCGGGTGTTAGGAGCAAATCGTATGACCGAAGTACGTTGTAAGAACTCAATCACCAGACATCAAAAGGGAAGTCAGAGAGAGAAATGTAAGGTAGAATAATGTGCTGAGGAACTAGACCCTAAGGAGACGAGACTTACAGGTGCAACAAGTCTCTTTTTATGAGACGGTATCTATGCTAAAGGCGGCGGGGGAGGCATACCTATGCCCGCCGAGACAAAGTACAAAAGAATAGTGTGTCCAGTAAACAAGGGACTGAACCATAAAGTACATCCGACATAAACATGAGCCAGATAACAATAAAATGAGGGATCCCATATACATGCTATGCCTGGGATAACAGCCAGGACTTATACAATAATATTTGAGTGCATGAGATACAAAGACAACCCAAATGCCCCCTATAAGTGGGGAAGGGCTCACAAAATCTGACTGATATATGAAAATCAAAGAGGTGCTGCAAGAGGCTAAGGCCGACATCATAAAATATATGGAGCTGCATCGAACGCTGCAATGAAAAGGTCATCCGGGTATGTGGGGGGCTACCTACAGGGCCACCCCCTCCTGAGGGCTGAGACATCTCACACACACCTGGGCATCACCAATAGCTGTTGCGGCATCACTGAACCATCAGGCATACGGATCTCAATCATGCTGAAAGGAGTTGGAGTGGAGAAACAATCAAGTCAAAGGGTAATGAGAGATCCCTTTGCCTGATCCGAGGCACCTAACAAGAGTGGAAGCTAGAACCAAGGTACACCGCCCTCGAGACCTGTCTTCTGGAATGAAGGAGCTGATTTCGACAGAAGGAGGTTCGCCATAAGTGAGGCAATGAGATATCCTCAACTAAGGCATGAGAGAAAATAGTATCGCGACGGACAGACTAATACCAATGATGATGATGGAATGGAGGGGACTGAGTAGCGAATGGACGACTTCCCTTGCTAGAGCATAAAGGGCATGAATGACATGGCAGCGACTGACACAATATCATATGGGATAGGGGATAGTGGGACTGACGGCCATAATGTGCGACACAAGAGAGAGACGAAGCAATGAAGGATGGAGGACTATAACGGGGTATAAAGGGACTCAGGATAGACTCCATGAATGCGATGATGACTGAACTTGGATGCTCTAAACAAGGGCGACTCGATGGTGCTGCCACACAGAAAAGGTCCCATGGGGGACCATGAAAACATGAGTACAAGATGGTATCTCATGACAAAAATCGACACGAACAAAGACAAGTATGGAGGCAAAGTGGTGCCCCAAGTACAAGTGTTGTAAGTGAGGAAATTTGATTTTGGGGGGAGGTGAAGTGACCCATCTTGGACAAAATGTGTCCTGGTGAAGTATCAAATCGTAAAAAACTAACAAATACCCATTTGAGGGCTCGGTGAGAGCTTGCCAACGGTTCAGACGATTTGTCAAACGGAGCTATGGTGTGGTCGCCGCAGGCGAAAGAAAAAACAAGGGTTCTCTTTTAATAAGGCAGTTTTCCCTCCAAATTCACTCATTTGCTAGTGTTGCTGTGGTGAATGTAGAGAGGAGAGAAGGCCCTAAATCTTGCGGTGAGCGTAGTGGACAAACCGACCATTGGAATCGAGATCCGTCAGTTGCAGGTAAGAGGCCTAACCTCACTCTTTCATTTTAATGGATTGAAAGTTCAGATTAGGGCCCAAAATCTCAGGAACAGATCCTCTTTCATCTCTACGGCCGGGTCGCACTTTTTGGGCCAAAAACTGCGACCTGGGAAGCAGGTTTTGAGTGAAAAACTGTGACCTGTCCCAGGATTGGGTAAAAAAATGCGACCTAGAGGATGAATGAGATTTTAGTGCTATTTTAGGGCTGAGATTTGGGTTTTTGTGATTGGTTACAGTGTTTCCTATCTGTATACTAACACAGCTGATGTGGTTGTGCAGATATGGCAGATATACGGGTCAACTGGAGAGAGAGAGACCTGGGTACATTACGGTCAGAGATCCAGGCAGATCAGGGTGTCCATCATGTCTTGGCCAAATTTGGGGTTCTGAAGTTTTTGGAGAACCCTTTGATGAGAGCAGGGGAGCCCTTGTTGGCCCGGATTGTCAGTTATTGGGATCCAGATCATGAGGTCTTTGTAGTGCAGGGGCACAGGATCAAATTGACAGTCCAGGATCTGTGTTTCCTGACTGGTCTCCCGCCACTTGGGATGGTGGGAAATACGCAGCCAGTGTTACCATGGGGGCAGAACATCATGGATTTTGTGGAGCGACATTGTCGACCGGGTCTCCAAGTCAAAGTGACTCGGATACCGATCAGGGACCTAGAGAGATTAGAGACCCGTGCAGTGGCCACAGCGGTGTTGCGGATCCTGGGCAACCAGGCGCTCTATCACATCACTGGGGGGCAGATGATGATTGTGGAGAGTGTGTTGAGTGGGACCTACTATGGGTGGGCCCAAATGATGTTGGTTTCGTTAAAACGACAGCTGTCGCTTTGCAAGCGGCAAGTGAACCACGATTGCTCGTATGGGACTTTGTTGTGCTCCTTCTTTTTTGAGAAGATCTCGACCTTACGACCTCGTATATAGCTCCCATATGGGGGCCCGAGAGAGCCCAAGATGCGCTGGTGGGGGCGACTACTGTGCAGAGGAGGAGGAGGGGCGGTCGGACGGGTGTTTCGACCTAAGTTCTTTGCCCATTGGGATCAGATGCCGTTATACATAAACGACTATCCCTATAGTGGGATGAGTTATTGTGGGGATCCGGACCTACCACTTCCGCCTGGTCGAGTATGGGGACCCGATGGTAAGTGACAAGTGACTACTCCTTTTTGGGCATGTTAAAGTTATTGAATAGTAGATAAGGTACTGATTCATGTAATTTTGGTATGCAGATATAGCTCTGGTAAAACCGGTCGGATATATGAGACGACCGGCAGCATCAGGAGCTGCTGGCCCAAGTGGATCGAGAGCAGTGCATAATGAGGATGCGGCCGCCCTCTTGGAGGACATCCGTCGTAGATGCGAGAGGTTGCTGACCGGTGTGTCAGAGCATGGGTGGAAAGACTTAGACGACCAGTACATAGAGCCATGTATTGTTCTACCCTCGGAATGGTGAGGTGTCATGCGGTGCATGGCGATGGTCGGTCAGGGGATACGTTATCTACAGGCTGCAGGAGCAGAGCCATTGGCTCGGGATCCACCAGATAGTGATTAGGTGTGGGACAGGTGGTGCCCCCTAATGGGTATGTAGGGATAGGTGGTGCCCCCAGTTTTGAGTTTGTTGTAACATGCTATGGGCATGTCATATGTATCAGAGTAGATGGACTCTAAACACATGTTTTGCGACACATATTATGGATATGCATCTTTTTAATGATTATGAATGTTATTGTCTTGTATAAAATGCGTGTGATAAATTCCAATCTAGAACATGGTTTGCAATGCTATCTACATAGTGATTTTGTTCTCGAGGTGTATGGTTGAAAGTTATGGTTTCAAATTCACGTATCAAGAGTTTCACTCGTAAATATCATCTAAAGAGGATAGGATTATGCACACGATAGACGCCATTTAGTTGCATGACAAGAAGTAGGGAATCTAAACGAACGTGCAGATGGAGGATGTGATGAGAGAGGACATCGACTAAGAGACCACGTACTGCATCATATTCGGCCTGATTATTGGTGGCAGTACCAATGCAGACCCCGTTCGAGAGAACAAGGGCATGTAAGGGGGTGAAAATGGCCCAACCTGCCGAGGCTAGATTTCGGGAGTAACGACTTGCACCATCGACATAACTGATATAGGGTGGGGACGGGAGGTCCTGCGGAATAGTGTTACAAGACAAAAAATGGGAGGAGGAGGAACAATGACGGCAACGTGAGTGTATAGTAGACATCGAGTCGCAACGGCGGGAGGGAGTGCGATGGGCAGGATGGCTATGACTCATATACGAACTAGATGGTGGTATATGAGGGCTATAGGAGGTATGGCTGGGACTCGGGCTGCGGAGGTCAACATAGATACGGGTGGTGTTATTCCGTTTATGGGCGGGAAGGGTGAGGTCATGGGTGGAGAAGGCTTCTAGGGGGGCATCCTGACGGGAAAAGAGGGGATGATGAGAGGAAGGGAAACCACATGACACGACAAAGCTACCTAAATCATCTGTATAGGAAGAAAGGCTAACATACGGATCGTCACGGGGGATGACAGAGGAACAGATAAACAAATTGTCAAATGATGTTGAGCCCAGGGTGGTTGCTCAAGGGGGATCGAGTGAAACAACAGGGGAGGATTCCAAGGGAATGTTCTCCAAGGGTCTCACAGAAAATGATAGGTAGAGGATGGTGGTAGTAGACTCCGTCATCTGGACATCAGGGGGGGGGATGTCAATGGGAGTGGGGGGATCATCAAGCTAACCTGAAGCGTACTGCGCAAGTATGGGAGAGGTGAACTGATTTTGTTCAACCTCATACTCTTGAACTACCTCTAAATAGGCGCGATAATGCATCAGGTGAGGAAAATGGTGGGAGTAATGGCCATGGATACCGCACAAAGCACAGATTTTGTTGGTGCGAATAATCTTTGGGTTCTTGGTTACGGACGAGGGTGGAATAGAGGGGTCAGGGACCGTAGACTCAGGGAACGCGACCTTAACCATGGGTTGAATACGGGGCAACTCAGGACAAGTATGGGTGGCGTGACTGACGACATCACACAAGGCGCAAGGCTTTGCGGGCGGCGGAGGAGCCGGGTCAGTCGGGGTGGCCTTGTCTTTGGATGCCCCCTTGCGAGCTTTGCCTTTCTTTCCTGGAGTTGTCATCACAGGGGCCAGGTGCTGGGGAGGTGCTGGGGGCATGGTGGCAACGGAGGAAGCGAGGGGGACCGGTTGAACCGATGTCAAAGCAAGATAAGGTTTGGGGTGAATAGGTGGGGTAGCGGCTGGAGGGTCAAGGTACCAGACGGGTATGCCCAGGGTCAGGTTGGGGAGAGAGAGGGTGGCCATGACGGGGACCGTATAGACTCCGGGAGGGGGAGCCAAGAAAGGTATCTGACCAGCGGGATAATGAACAGGAGGGACGGCTCCGAGATGGTTGAGGCCTGGGGGAACCGACCCAGGAGGATAGAGGGGTTAAGGGATACCAACTGTAGGAGAAGGGCCATAAGGAGGAGGTCCGGATGGCTGAGATGAATGGCTAGGAGCGGGTTGCGGTGGGCGAGGTTGAGTCGGAGGTTGTTGACTAGCCGAAGTGGGTCGCTTAAGGGCAGCCCGAGATGATTGCATCATGCAAACATTCGATAAGTTGGGATTAGAGATAGGAGGAGGAGGGAGACTAGGGAAAGTTCCAAGAAAAGAGGAGTCTTTGTAGATGCCGGGAGGGACACTGATCAAGGAATCGACGGTTTTCTTATTGGCTACAGAAGAGATGGTCATCTCAGGGGAGGTTTGAGACTTTGGCTTGTGATACGTCAACTGGTCGATGGTGACTATCTTTCCATTGTGAGGAAAAGACATCTTGCGGAAAACCACGGATGGGACAGCAGACATGGCATAGGTGTAGCTTCGAGCCAAGAGAATGTTGTAATCTAGAGGGGCGTCGATGACTTCAACATCAACACAAACAGTCTTGCCCGCAAGAGTGATAGGACAATTACGGAAGAGGCCAATGGGCTAGGAGGCATGGCCATCCCACGCTCGAAGGGTGATCGTGGAAAGGGCCAACTCAGGAGATCCGAGTTGCTTCCAAACCGAAGCAGACATCACACAGGTGGATTCCCCCTCATCAATTATACACTGAGAAACATTAGAGTTCCGGATTTTGACTGGGATTTGGAAGGCTACGGAAGCAGGAAGGGGAGGATGTTCGGATTCATGGGCGTCGAAAACAATCATTTGGTAATCAACAGGATCTACAGCGCCCATGGCAGATAGCAGAGCCTTCTTTTGGGAAGGGCACGACTGGAGGAGTTCTAATGTGGAAATGGAAGTAGGAGACTGCGCCAAATCATCTACTATGCTATACGAATGAGCAGCTCGACCAGGAGCAGCATTTCGGCGTAATGGTCCCTTAGGAATCTTGGTATGAACCTAAAATTTGGGTTGAGGGATATGTAAGCGACCATTGGATGTTGAAAGAGGCTCGGTGGAACCTAAAGAAGGGGACTCGGAGGCAGACTGAGCGGGAGGCTTGGGGTACTGGCAAGACCGAGTTTGAAGGTTAAGGTCGACGGTTGGGGATGGATCAGAGTTCATCATGAGGAGATGGTAATCAGAGGAATCAGAAGGGGAAGGTTGAGTGGCGACCTATCTTTCAGGTGGTTGGGCAGCCACGAATCCTTGCTGGGGGAAAGGATCGGTAAACACAGCCGGTTGAGTAGTGGGTACATTAGGGGGAGCATGGGGGGAGGCATGTTGTCCTCGCAATGTGGCTTGAGACTCCCACATCTGCCGCATCTGTGGTAGAAGGGGATAATCGTGAGTGTAATGACCGTAAACATCGTAACACGAACAAGGCTTATTTGTGCGAATAGGCCTGTCCGACTTGGGCTGAGTGCCCTATTGCTGGTTAGTAGTGTTAGGGTCAATACCTTGAGGATTGGGTCCACGAGTACCAGGGGCAGATTTATTTTGATTGCCTCTCCACCTTCTTTGAGAGGAAGGGGGATTGGGCACGCCCTGCTGTGCAAAGACTTGCCCTGGAGGGGGTTGTAGGTGCTGTTTCTGGGGTTGAGAAGGCAAGGGAGGTGGAGGTGCAAATGCTGGAGGAGCTGGAGCACCAGGCTTTGGATAAGGATAAGGGTTAGGATAGGGAACATTGAGGTAAGCAGGAGACTGGGCAAAAGGCTGAGGCATGCCATATCCTGGATACATGCTACCTGGAGGGGGAAAAATGCTAAAGGTACTGGCCCCTCCCGGGGGGAGACCATAGCCCATAGGAGGTTGAGAATACGGATGAGAAAGGGCTCCAATGATACCGTCGGTGAAATGAGATGCCCCCAGGGTGTTAGCACCGCCGGGCCTGGGGAGGTCAGGAAGGACGGTATAAACATAACCAGACTGAGTGTAGATTAGGTCATATTTCAAGGCTATTTGGAGGGCGGCTTCTTCGGTTTGAGGGAAATGGGAGGCGACATCTTTGCCAATGGGAGGTAAGAGAGTGCGAAGGAACCCGTCCATATAAACCCGATCTTCAAAGGTGGGAGCTCAACATAAGCTCCTTCCTCTCCGCCATTCCTGGACATGAGTGGAAAGGTGGGTTGAAGAGGATTGACGGAAAGAAGTCAAAAGCTCGGTACCAGTGTCGTATCGGAGAGGGAGCTGGAAATAAGATAAAAAGGCTTGGGCAATGGTCGCAAAGGTGGTACGGGAAGAGGTGGTCTGGTCAACATACCATTTAGAAGCTTCGCCTGTAAGCGTGTGTTGGAACAACCGAAGATGGATGGAGTCATCGGTAATGGAACTGGAGGAACACCACATGTGGAAAGATCGGATATGGTTGGTTGGATCTTCTCCAGCAAGGCCTTCGAACTTAGGGATGTCGGAGGGGAGCTTGGTTGGCATAGCAGGCCAACCAACATCGTGGCGGATAGGGTCATTGATCAACTGATTGAGATCGGGGAGGCTGAGGCCTGCCATGTAAGGGAGCAAAGGTGCAGTCGAGGTAGTTCCTATGGTGGTTCCGCTAGTAGTAGTCCCGACATTAGGGCCGGGATTACCGCTAGCATTAGGCGCTCGACCAGACATAGTGAAGGTGATAGGGGGAGAACCATAAGTAAAAGGAGAACCCAATGAATTAGAAGAGTCGGAGTGCGGACTCGGAGGAGGACTAACTCGACGACGGCGAGAAGGAGTAGGTCAACCGACCGGAAACTGAGGGTGAAGGCCAAGAAGTCTCCGGGATGTGCACCTTGGGGGCGCAATGATGATAACACAAACACGGCACAAGGGGAAGAAGAACGACCAACAAGGGCAGGGAGGTGCGGAATCAAGTGATTACAATGTCGAAACAAGGGCAGAAAAGGTGCAGTGTCAATTGATTTTACAATGTGTTAAGGTCTTTGCCTGGTGGTGTTAACCAGGCTCTTCTTCGCTTAGGGTGAGTGTGTGGCGTGCGTTAATTTTAATTTTTAAACCCAGACGTTTTGAGAGAAAAATAAAAAGTGTGTTGTGTAACTGAAAATAAATCTGCAGAGAACAGTATATAATGCTGAAATAACAAAAAATTAACAACTAACAATGCATCAATTTAACCCAAAAAGGCGGCTCTCTCAAAACTAGTCTAAAAGAGGGAAAAAATCTAGTCAAAACACACTAAAAAGAGGCCAATAGATCTAAGGTCGGGAGGGACAGGGATCAAAAGGAGAAATCTGCTGAAAAGAGGTGCAGAACACAGCCAAGAGGCAGAGGCAAGGTGGCTATAAAAGAAGAGGAGATCAGCAAAAGCAGAAGGGACAAGGAGGAGGCCCTAAAGGTAGATCCAAAAAAAACTTCAGGAGGTGATTTGAAAGGGAGAAGAGCTGATTAAAAGGGATCTGAAAAGGAGGTATCAGATCTGAAAAAGGGGAGGCTGAAACTCTGAAACATCAGACACCTGACACAGTTAAAACTCTTCCACCAAAAGTGGAGGGTATTGAAGCCCTAGGGGGCTATGTTCCCACTTAGATGAGCAAAACAGATCAGAAACAGGTCTAAAAGGGCTGATACAGAGGCTGGAAAACCCTGACAGAAGCTTCAGAAAAACCCAAAAAAGTTGCAGAAAAATAGCAGAGAAACTGGCAGGTCGCAGGTTCTGACGTGTTTTCTGTGCAGGTCGCAGATAATGGGTTGAAAAGTGTGACCTAGAGGTCAGGTCATAGTTTCTAGGCTGAAAAGTGCGACCTGAAGCTCCGGGTGTCCCGGTGGCAGATTTCCGAAAAAGTTGCCGTCTCAGTTGCGGCTGATGTCTGTCACCTGCGCAATAGAGCTAGAAACACGCGGAAGTTAGAAATTTTAATGTTTTAGGGTTTTATAGGTGAAAAACAACATAAAAATAGGAAAAAAAAAAGCTGAAAAGAAACCATAGGGTCTGAAGTAGCTAGATATGTAGGAATATGAAAAACGACAGCGGTCGTAATTGAAAACCCGTGTGGAGTCGCCAGTTGTTAGTATGAATCTTTTGTCGAAGTGTACAAAAAAAGACCACTTTAGCTACGCATAACTTATAGCCCTAACATCAAATATGGCTGCCAATATCTTCAGATCTATAGTTAGTTGATCAAGACAAATGCTGCAAAAAACCAGATCTATGCATAGAAAGACATTAAGCTGTAAAAAGAAGGGTTTGCTCCATACATCCAATAGACAAGACAAGAACAATTTTTGAAATAATTTTTTGTATTAAGGGCACGTGGGAGGAAAGAAAGAAGATGTTTCCAATTCTCCTCAATGGGATGGGTTCTTGGAAGTCCTCGGCACTTCAGATCTAGCATTTCTCTCTCCTGTTGGTGTAGAAAACCCAGACAAAGATAGAACTCAAAGGGAGCTCACACAACAAATAATGGAAAATATGACAATGATAATGGCTCAAAGTCAGACCAAGAGTATAGATCGAGAGTGATCTAATAGGCAACAAAAGGTGAAGAATGGTAGGAGAAACCCTCCTATTTATAACAAAATATTGGGTCATTCTAGATCTTGGTGCATGATTAAAATAACATTAACCAAATCTAGATCCACCTTTTACGGAATATTTTATTATATTTGTTGGAGGGAAAAAGTATTTGACTTGGGTCAAATCCCTTTATTTGTGAATAATAAATAAATAAATGATTATTTATCATTTTAAGGAAGTGGTTGAAAGATAATCAAATAAATAATGATTTATTTAATTATTTATGGGTGATTTAGTCATATTTAACAAGGAATATTATTTAAATAAGATTTAAATAATTATTCCTAGAAAATAATAAGATAAATAAAGATTTAGCTAATTAATTTCTTCATTTTGGGTTAAACATGACCAAGAATAATAATTGAATTATTGTTTAATTAATTATTCCTTGAAGAAAATCAAACAAATATAGGGTTTGTTTAATATTTCTTTTTAGGGTTCCTATTTAGACGTAAACAACCTAATAAATGTGTTTTATTAAGTTATTTTACATAGGTAAACGATTTACTTAGTCAAAATTGGTCTTACCTCAATGTGCAGGTCCATCTAATGACAGGTTAGATGGCCAAAAAAATGGATTCTTAATACTAAAAGAAATTACCTCTAATTTGTTTGGCATGATTTTGTGTATTTTAGTTGACATTGTCATCAAATAACTTTTAAATTCTCAAATGCTAGGTTGAGGTATGATTTTCAATAAACAAGAGCTTAAATGGCTAAAGATTGCATGGTCATGGAAGTCATTTTAAGAGGAACACATTGAAGGTTATGTTTTACTTAAGCTAGTAACGTAGATTATTAGTCCATAATAGCATATATTTATATGAAAGGATTATGGTGTGGAATCCATACTAATGACATATGGTATGTGTATGGGTGTGGAATCCATGCTAGCATATACATGAAAATGTATGGTTGTGGAATCATACTAGTATATATCTATGGATAGAAGTAACAGGTAAGGTATGGGTGTAGGTCATACTTTAAAATATATCTATGAGCTAAAGTAATTCTTATTGTTAAGTGTTACGGTAAGATATCATATACATGATTAAAGGAGTGATTATGTGTATTAAATTAAATTTATAGAGATTAGTAACGCATGAACTGCTTGAGCTTTAAATCCATTATTTTGTTTATTACAAATGGGAATACTAATATTGGTATGAACACCATTAGGTGGTTTATAGTATTAGATACTTGATTTTGATATATGTAGGTCAGTCTGAACTAGATATCTATCCTCTAGTATTTTAATCACATTTTGTATGTTGAATTTAGGTAGGATAAAATGATGTTCAAATTCTTGAAATCTGAAAAAGATTATTGTATTCAGTTGAAATAAATTTTCCTGTACTTGCTAAGACAAATTAGGTCTAGGAAAGCCATAATAGTCTCTTTAATGATTTTATCAGTTGAATATTGGTTGGATTTATATTTATACAAATTAATTAGAAAATTATAGAATTAGCAATTCAACCAAATTAATTAGAGAAATTAACAGGGATTGGTAAGTATTTCTCTAAATATTGTTAGTTAGGTGATCGAGTCAAGATTCATATAGTTTATAAATTGTTAAGGGCAAAATGTTTAAGTAAACATTTTATGTGGTGAAAACTTGTTTGAACTTAAAGAAAAGACATCGATTAATGAAAAGCTGGTGAGTTCTTGTTTTAAAAGAATATGTGATTACGTGGTAATACTTTTTTGAGGGAGAAATTGAAGGAGAGTGAGATCACATTTTGATTGAGATTCGAATTATTGCATGATTATTGTATTGTATGAGATGGGAGATTATTAGTTTGGAATTTTGTGTTGGATGTATAAGCTATTTATAATTATTTATGGTCCTACAAATGTTGTAGCGAATTTAGGGTGATAATTCTCCTTAAGAAAAAGGTTTAACTTTAGACTGTAAATTCCTTGTGATAGTCTAAATATTATTTAAATTGACATGATTCTATCATTTGAAAATGGCATGGATTTTCATAGTTTATTGTTGTAAATGCGATATTAATAGTAAAGATATAAGACATGAAGAAAGGAAATGAATTGATTGACTACGTGAATGAAATCATAGTGATTTCATAGTTTGACAATTGACTTAGATTTATCAAGATAGGAATCAATATACTTGACCTACATATTTATAATTGTGAGATTTTTCTTGATTAAAGCAGCTTTCATAAAAATATCGTAGTAACAAAATGAAAGATCTTCTAATGGTCATTCTATTGATTCCTAGGAGTTAGAGAAGTGAATAATAAGCAGATATTATGGAAACCTAAAGGAATGATCTATAATACATAAATTAGGTCAATGAGATTGTATTTAACCTTAGCTTATTGGATTTAACAAAAAAATGGTATAGACCTCAAATTGTGATTTTAAGTAAAAATTAAATGTTTAGTAAAAACAAGATCCTAAATATTTTGATTGCAAGGATATATTATGGAATGAAAAGGAGAATAATTAGTTAATTTATAAATCAAGTGGCATGCAAAAGTGGGTTTCATATATAACATCATGCACATTTAGTAATAATTTCTTTGACAATTGTATGAATGAATTTTATTCTTATTGTATAAAAATTTTGATTATGATATGGGATGGACCATCATTGTTGTGTATACAGCCAATGTGATCTATTTATAGCTTGAAATCTCAACACAATACTGAACCAAGAAGATGGCTGCATGTAGGATTCATATGAATAGAGAAAACATGTAGAATATCAAGTAGGCTGTAGATAAATTTAGTCGATGTCATATCAATTACATAAATGGTTTTTTTATATGGTGTATAAATTGTATCGCTTGGTTTTGATATAAAGTATTTGGTATTTTGTATCAAAACATGCCTAATAATGGAATGGATGTAAATACTACTTGATTAAGAATGGTATGTTTAGTTTCATGCGTTACTTCCAAACAGAAAACATTAAACTATGGATTTCCCATGAAAAAATATATATAAAATACATATACATAAGGTTACTTAACTATTGATGGGAAGATCAAGAAGAGTTAAATTATCTTATGGCATTTTATGGAAAAACAGGGCCAAGTTTGTAGGTATGTAAGTGTCACTTCTTGTTGAGATAGCTTTGATGAAACATAGAGATGGCGATTTTGATATAATGATATAATATTATGCATAATAGACTTATGGCATACATGCTTATACTATAGACTTGGTTTTAGGTCACTTTAGTTGTTATTATTACTTACAATTAATACGTATGGTTGATATAGAATTGATTTTAGTTAAGAGCATATTAGATGTTTTCTCTTTGGTATCTATTTTAGAAATAGGTGTATGACACTTGAATAATGATTCAGGTTGGGGCCATATACATGGATGATCATGGTTATACACTTGTATATGTTAGAAAATTGATTTACCATGGATGATGTAATCATTTGCTCGTTAAATGTGAAAATCTGCATTACTAGAATTATGTGGTAGAGGACTTGGTCATTCAAACCAGGATGCTGAAGTTATATAAGCTATTTGCAGTATTTCCTCAAAATGAAAAATGGCCAGTAGGTATACGCAGTACTTTGGTAAAATGTGAATAGAGTTAATTATGAAATTTATTTGATTTATTTGTTTGGTTTATATATCTTGGATTTAATTGGTTAATATCTTGATGATACTAACCAGTTATTTCACTTAGAAGTTACCTAAATTTAAATTCACCGATTATTTATGGAGTACATGCTGCAAAGTGTTCAAAAAAATACATGAATGATTGCATATATTGTATTTGATACTTTTTAATTGTTTGTTAAAGGCGCAATGTGCAAACTTTTATGCACATAAATTCTTAGAAGTAAAATGTCTCACCTCATTGTTTTATATGAAATTCATAGATATATTATTACGTGGATGTATCTTCTATTACTTCCATAATTTGTTGTATAAATGGGAAAGTGGTGTTACTAAAGTTGAAGTCTAAATAAGTCAACGAAATGATGATTTCAGCACATCATATAAATCTATCAAAAAGGAAGGGTGTTGTTGTAAAACAGTACCTAACATTGGCACCAAATTATATAGGTTTAGTACTTGTGCAAGTGATCATAATAAGTTACTTAACTACATGTATTCATGGGTCAACGACATATACTTGATAACCTGTAAATAACTAATTGTACCTAATTTTGGCAGTCAATGTTTTACGCGAATTTCTTTGAAGAATAATATGTTTCTAAATTTGTACTGTAGCTACTCTTGGCACAAATTCATCATATGAGTTTCATGATTGAAGCGATATCCGTTACGCAAATAATTTTTTCCTTAATGCTTAGGAATGAAAATTTTTAGTTAGTGAATTTAGGAAACAATTGTTGAATCAATATCTTTTGTGAATTCATTTCCTCATTTCTAAACATATCATGATGTTTATGATGAGATAAGGCATATTCCTCCTTAGGATTTAATTCTTAAGTTAGGTTAATAATCATGCTACATATATGTGTATTTTTGACTTAATAGAAACATGATATTTTAGGTTCTTGTATTGGCATATTTTGTGGTAATGATGTAAAGATTCAATAAGTGGAACCTATTAGCATAATCTAGAGGTTCAAATAGGTTTATTATTCTTAAATATACATGGAATTCTGATGGAATTTATTTCTAATCTTAGAACTCACGTACAAGTATGAAAAAGAACACATGATATCTTCTTTTAAACCTTGAGAGATAATGTTTTTAGGAGATTGGTTTAAGGGAGGTGTCCCAGAATTCTTATATTATGTTATTATATTAGGAAATAGATGAAGGAACAACATCTTCATGATAACTTGATTAGTCATATTATGAATTAGTTAGTGATCATACCCCAAAAACTTATACTTATTTTAGGAGTTAAAAAATAAAAAATAAAAAAATTAAGTGATAGTGTTGAATGTAATATACTTATCTACACTCTAGATGGTTAGTAGGTGGGACACTACATGTCACAAAATCAACATACTATTGTGACCAACTCTTGTCTCTTCTTGATATGTGTTTTTGTTGCCTTTAGATCCTGGGACTCACTATTTTTAGATTGATGGCCTCCCTCTTCACTGCTTGATTTTCTTGTTTGACTCATTATTTCACTCTCCCTCATTGTCATTAGCCTTATTTACATTGCTTCTTTTCTTCCTTCTTTGTGATTCTTCATGGCTATCATCTTCATTGTTAGATCCATGACATAGACTGATAGTGAAGGATTTAGAGAAGTGATGAGATCACTGATGTGAGTATGTGAGTGAAAGGAAAAAACTTCAATACTGCTGATGTAGTAAAAAACTCTACTTTTATTTCTTACAACCTGCCATTATTTTGATTGCAATACCGTGATAGATCAGTGAATCTACTTGTAGTATAGGGGCCAAATTTTATAGTGAATGTAAGTGTATACGCATTCTAAGAATGAATGAACAATTTCCAACTTAATTGTACCCTTCGCTATCTTTGATATGCTTCTTGGTATAGCTTAGATGGAATAGAGACCTAAGCTAGTGCTTTTGAAGAAATTTGGATTCTGATATACTTAGGGTTTCATTCCTTTAGTTTGAAAACATCAAAATCTAGGAGAGCTTCGAGCATCCATTGCTCAGTCATCAATGCCTTGGAGGCCTTGGAGAGGCTTGAAGGAAATTTGGGAAGTTTTAGTGCTGAGGGCTTGGAAGGCCCTCGTGATGTGCGTGCCTTCCGGGGTGATTCGGGTGAGGAGAAAAGGTCACGTGCCTACCCGAGTGCATGGCGGCGAAGGCCTTCCGTAAGATCTGTCAATTAAAGTAGGCGGTAACGCCTTCTGCCAGGCCATAGCGCCTCTTCGCAGAACCGCGCCTTATGCTATTAATTTCCGGAATTTGGATAGGCATAACCACGGTTTCTAGGGAGCGCGATTACTGCCTTGGTAGCGCAGCGTAGGCAAATTTGTCTAATTTTTCCTTTAAAGCCGGTACTGTCCTTTCTTAAAACTTTTAATTCACATAAAATAATCAATAGTTGAAGTGTAAGAGTTTTAAATAGCTCATGTATTCAATTTACCTCTGCAATCCACCTTCTAATGTTTGAACCTTTTTTTTATCTTTTCTTGATAATCTTCTACACACTTCTAGCATGGTGATTAGAGCTTATAGATAGCTCTTCTTTTCACGATCTTTGAAACATACTAAAGTGTTTGACCTTGGAATTTATAAATTAATAGGTATCCCCAAGACCCAACTGTTCTTACGGAACTCAAATCACCTTATGTTTGGCATGTGACTAAACAGCTCCACCTTTCTTCTTGACCTTGAGGCATGCTAAATTAAGTTTTGAAACTTGTTGGGATGTGACACACTAAAAACTCTTAAATATTTCTACTGCGCTTTAGAGCTCAAGCTATCCTTTCAGAACATTTTTGAAGCTTAACTCCTTTGATAGGATTTGGGATCTTCACATAATTGACATCTTCATAATCATTCTTTTGCTTCCTCCATGAAACTCAACTTCATCCTTTCCGCGTATTTGGAAGTTTTACCCATTTTTGTATCACGAGGAAATTTTGCAAGAGATGTCTTCATTGAGGAACATACTGTTTCTATATCAATTTCTTTTTCTTTGATGAACTTATCCTTGCTGCAAAGTGTCAAAGTTCATATTTACCTTTTATAGAGCAGGAACTTGATAGAGCAAGTCTCTTTGGAATTTTATGATCTTTCTTGGACCAACCATGTCTCGTATACAATACCTCTAAATCGGTTTATAACTACGATCAAAACAATGTCTAAAACAACGATGATGACCTTGGAGAATAGATGAAACCTAATTGACCTATAGGCGGTACTTGACGCACGACCTTATTGAAAATTGGTTTTAAGGCTCTAAATTCAAAAAAGCGAGTATTAATAGTAGTGTAATGAAGATCCAAAATCAATGTTCTTGGTGCTCTAAAGAACCTATAGAAGACGAACAAAGACTGTCGATGCTTGAGGAACACGAGAACATTGGGGCGGATTTGGCTTATAGGAAACCCTAGATGTAAAATGGAGTTATGAAATGAAAAAACAGTAATGAAGGGCAATGAATGGAAAAAGGATGGGATGAGGTAGCCCTGAAGCCATAGGAGCCTTTCTGTGTTTGGAGAAGTGACCTTAGTAGCAAGGTTGATAGGATAGTGAAAATTTTCTTACAGGGATAATGAAGATGGTAAATTCTAAAACTCACAATGTTCAAAAGCATTTTGTTTTTAGAAATCTAGAACCAATACTTAGTCCTCTAGGATAGTAAAAATTATTGATATTCTTTAAGATAGACCTCCAAGAGTGCGAAAAGCATTTGGGCTCCACCATACATTCATCGTTTCTATTTCATCAACCTTCTTCTACCTTCAACACACCGATATATCCTCCAAAATATTTTCTTCCTCATCATAGAAAAAATGGGCCTCACAGCACTTCTATATGGAGACATGTAGCGTTGTTTTCTTCAACGGAAGTTTTCGATTCTTAATTGGATATTGAAGTTGAATAATTTCCCACAAAACCTTGATTTCATGGTAATTAAGACTCCTAATACCACTACAATACATCCCTCTTGTCACACAAACATACTTAGACAACAAATAGTGAATTATCATTTTTATTGTATTGAACTTATTGAATTTCTCATTTTTATGAAAGTTGCAAATGGTAAATGGTTCGCCAGAAAGTAGGTTGTTAATTTGATTAAGTATGAAAATAGAAGGATGGTTTACTACGCTATACTAGCCTTTTCCTTTCATGAAGTTTTGATCAAATTTACTTTGAAGGAAATGGAATTTTCACTTCTTTAGTTAGCATTATATTTCATATCCTTGAAATCATGACATGCTTTTTCTCTTTGTATGGATTAGATGAAGATGATCTCCAAGACACCCATGATTTGATCTCACCTTTAGAATTAACATGGGTAGAACCTCTTTACGGTATTGTTATTGCATATATGTATACCTCTATTTTATATTTGAACTTCACCGATGTTGATAATTTAAGTTAGAAACATAGGAGTTGCAACATCACAGTGCAATACCATGTATTCAAATGTTGTCATTGATGGCAAAAGAGGCAAAGGAAAACTACTGAACTGACAATAGGCAAAGGAGATGGAAAAGGAGGAACACCTGAGGAAGCAACAAGGCAAAGAGAGCAGCAAAGCAGCAAGATGCAGAGAGGGTCGAGCAGTAGAGACAAGTTCATTTAAAGAAGCAAAGGCCGCAAAAGGAGAATTAAGGAGTAGCATCAGTCAAGGAGCAGATGAATTAAAAGAGAGAGCGTAAGACAAATAGCTACAGAGATAGAGCTGTTATCATGGCAATGAAGACAGCAAAGAAGCAAATGAAGGAAACAAAGGAGGCAGCGCTGAAGCAGAGACAGGCAAAGGAGGTAGCGCTGAAGCAGAGACAGGCAAAGGAGGCAGCGCTGAAGCAGAAACAGGCAAAGGAAGCAGCGAATACAATGGAGGTAGCAAAGAAGAAAATGAAGGTAGAGGAAGCGAATATAACAGAGGCAGAGCCGTTATCACAGAGATAGAAGCAGAGGTAGAACGACAGAAGCAGCAGAGGCAGAGGCAGAGTAGTTATAAAATACCGAGAATCATACCCCAAGCCGGGCGTTACGCATATAATGCAGAACCATATTCCAGGAATCGCACACTCCAACCGGCATTATACATTTAACATAACACAAATATTTCGGGAATCGCACACTCCAATCGGCGTTATACATAACACAAATATTCTGGGAATTGCACAGAACCGTATTCCGGGAATCGCTTAACCCCAAGCGGCAAGGCACATAAATTCCGGGAACCGCCTACCCCGATGGAGGATACATATATATATATATATATATCCATCACCTTACATATATGTGCAACGCATCATATAAACAAAGGTCAAAGCATAAATATATACAAAAGGAGCGCTTTATTATAAGTTTCATATTATTAATCCTGAAAACAAAAGAACCAAAGGTCCAAGGCATATATATTATGGAGCGCATAAAACAAAGTTTTATAAGGTGGGACCCCTCCCCAATCGGATCGGAAATGTGAAGAGTCCAAAGGTGGAAGCGCATTGCAATTACCGATTGGCGATTTCTGATTGAATCGCAATCGGAGCACATTGGAGCTACAATAGTTGAGTGATATCAATTCAAGCGATTGGCGATTTCCGATTGAATCGAAATCGGAGCACATTGGAGCTGCAATAGTTGAGTGATATCAACTCAGGCGATTGGCGATATCCGATTGAATCGGATCGGACTGTGGAACAATTAACCGGTTTGGCATTCAAACATTGCGATTTGCGATCGCCGATTTGCATCGCATCGGAGCAGGTATTAAAAGGTATATATATATATATATATCTATATATATATATATATATATATATATACATATATATATTATGGCATTGTGTTGATTGCCGATTGTGATGATTGGAATCATATCGAATCGGAATCGGAGCAGGAGCGATAAATAGCATTCGGAGAAGACTCATTGCATCGGGAAGTGTGTTAAGTGGGCCCAAAAGGGGTTCTTATATGTTTAATATGTCTTCACTATATTACGCTGAGAATTGATTTAAAAAGGAAGTGTGTATGTATGCCGAGAGTTGAAATTACTTATTTGTATATATGAAAGGGCGCTGTTATATGTATATATATTACATTGTTGTGGTTGGATTAAAACATGCCACGTGGTTTGTAGACCCACGGGCCTCAGCTTAACGGGAGGGTGATTATTAATGTAATACAATTGTAATATATGTATGTTCCGGTCTGCGGAACTCGCCACATCAACAAGACACTTGCTGAGTGTAAAGGATTGAATTACAGTCAGCAGATTCATTTATATATAAAGCGCTGGTATAAAACTAAAATAAAAATGCAGTTCATAAATTCAGGAGTTACACAGCAGCCATAAACAGAAAGGCATACAGAGAAGAGAAAGGGACAAAGAGATAGTTAGAGAAAAGACAAATGCGTAGCAAGCCAAGAGACAAAATGAGTGAGCTGGAGTTCAAATTGTAATTCGAATGTAAATGTTTTAATTGTTTTTATTGTTTGTGATGCATTGGCAAGTCTCCGGAAGAAAGCAAATATCCCACTGTAGTATTAAAATAAGCACCTACAGTTACATTTTTCTGAGTAAGCTGAAAAGAGATGAGAAGGCAGAAGGAAAAGAGACATGACTGTCCATTTCGACTTCCCAGTAGAATACAAATAGTCATGAAGCTATCTTGTATAAAAGGGGGTAATATCCAAGAGGAGAGATTGATGAAAAAGAGAATGAGAATAGGAGAGACTGTGTAGCAGAATTGAAGATAGTTGAAGAAAATAAGCAAGCTGCAAGAAGAATGTGAATAAGGAGGAGCTGAGCAAAGAAGAAGAAGGGGCTGAACAGAGATGATGCAGGTCTGATATAAGAGTTGATGAACAACAGAGAAGAAGGTACAAAACAGAGCTGATATCCAAGGTAAATCAGCAAGTGTTTTTCTTTTGAAAGAGTAAGGAAGTTGGAGCTTCCCTATCAAGTTGTAGCTTGATAGATGTCAGTTGTAGCTGACTGAGGTAGGAGCCTCCTGTAGGTTGGTGCCTGCAGAAAATAGATGGGAGTTGGTGCTTCCACATCAAGTTGTGGCTTGATAAAATGTCAGTTGTAGCTGACTGAGGTTGGAGCCTCCTGTAGGTTGGTGCCTGCAGAAAATTGATGGGAGTTGGAGCTTCCTTGCAAGTTGTAGCTTGCAGAATTGAGGTTGGAGCCTCCTGTGGGTTGGTGCCTACAGAAAATCAGTGGTGAGAGGGAGTTGGAGCTTGCCTTTGCATCACAACAATAATAAGATGTGGTTTTCTCCCTTTATGGGTTTCCACTTATATCTGGTGTCTCTGTGCATGATGTTTATGTGTTGATGTGGTTTATCTCATCTGCTTAATACCTGTTGCTCTCATATTCAATCTGCTATTACATTAACAAATCTGTTTGATAGTAATACTTGTTGCTCACAGATTAAGATTTCTCACATATTAAGTTGACCATGAAATGAAGGTGTAAATAAGATTTAAAAGAAAAGTATTAAAAGTCCATGTATGTGTTAAACTGATTCACCCCCCCCTCTCAGTTTAACTAAGGGTTCAACATA
>JAXQQM020073747.1:0-25720 GCA_034641835.2 Pinus albicaulis
ATTTGGAACGGGGTCTCCTACAAAGTCGTGAATCTAGTCCGGCTTGTAGTTTTGGCATATTTTGGTCTAGCGTTAGGTTTTGGGGTGGGCCTGTGCCCCGAGCATTGTAATGGGTCAAAGGGTAGACCCACATAAAGTTTAGGCTAGATTGTTATAAATAGAAGGACATTTTGAGTTGTAAGAAGGAGGAATGAATAGAGATTGATGCTAAGTGTGAAATGATAGATTTGGTTAGGGTTGTTGGGGAAGGGAACTCTAGCCCCCAGGTGCATGGAGATTATCTATCCCGCTATTTGTGGACCCCGCCGTTTATGTGCGCAGGTTGGGTTTTGGGGTATTGTAAGTAGAACTGAAGGATTAATGAATGCGGAAGTATTGTTGAATATCTGAATCTATTGGAATAACTGTGATGTGAATTTGTGATGTTTGGTTAATTAATATATACTGCTATGTTATTGATTTAAGCTGTGAAAACACTTGTGTTACTTTTTTAGGTTGCGATCTGGGTCTATTCTGTTGTACTTCATATAAGAATATCTGGAATAGCTGTGTTATCGTTATATGAGTTCATGATCTGTTGATTACTAGGAATATCATTGCTGTTGCACACGTGGATGCGAAGGGAATCTATAGATCTAGGCTCTGTGATATAAGATATGGTCACTATAAGGTTGAACACAACTCTTCTTGACTTACCTACCCTCTCCTAGGGTGTGGAAACCTGGTTCCAGCACCCACCCATACTACTTCGGGTGAGACTTTGGCCTGCGCAAGCAGGTCACTGCCGAAAGGGCTAGTAGTATAGGGGTTTGTTGGCAAACCTTGAACCTCCAAACCTGGGTCAGGACCGTTAGGGTCCCATGATTTGGTAGATTGGCAAGCCAAATGATGTAACATCAGTTCAACTTTGGAGCCCTAGACCTAGCCTTCCCCGGACTCGGGAGAGGGCTCTCTCATTATGCAAGACGTAAACTTGTTTGCTAGAGTATTTGATTTTAGGCTATTTAGGATAGTTGTTAAGTATGTTTTTTTTTTTTTTTTTGGTTTTTGAGGGGAACTAATCAAAGGATAAATAGATAAAAAGTTCTTCAAATCAACTGGGCTATGGAGTCGAAAAGGTCGAGACTGTCTCGATGGTGGACAAGGTATTACTGCAGGGCCGATTTGGTCGAGGTAAATGGATTCTTTGGGTGAAAGTGAAATGAGATAGACATTAAGTTTGTGAAAGACAAAGAGATTTTAAGAATAAATAGTTAAACAACAAGCATCATGAGGTAGGGCTTACCATTAATCTCTATGAATGAAACTCAAACTGATAGATGTAGAAAATAAACAATCTAGTGATACATAGAAGTATAAGACCCTCTAACTTTGGGAAAATCACCTTCAGACTTTTGGGAAAATGAATAAGATACAAACAACTCAATCTATGAAGAGGGAACTCCTAAACATCGTATTTTGAGCTATTGGGAACTTTGAAATAAGACTGCAAAGCATGGGCAAAGGGCAAGATAAAAACAAGACCTCTTTGACTTAACTAAGATAATCAATAATTCAGAGAGAGATTTCAGAGATGGAGTTTTGAATAGCTATGAGTAAGCAGGGCATACCGTGAATCATACTAGACAGCATAAATAATAACCATTAATGAAACTAATAACTAATTCTTAGGGTACCAAAGAGCAATTAAGAATTCTTTGACATAACCAAGAAAGATGAAAACATTTAAGTTGTAATGAATCAGGAAATTTGAGGTGCCTCCATGGGCATATCTCAAAGTTATTCTTTACTGAACTATAGCAAGCAAGAAGCATGGAAACATGTATAATAAACTAAGAAAACATAACAGATAAGGGACACAATTCCATTCACCAAGTCATGGAATCCTACATACAATCCTCCTCCACCATCAAAGTCAAGCAAGAGATCATCCACTTCATAAGACAAAGTATTTTTTCAAAGCTTGTAATGTTATATATTTCTCTATAACATCAATTTCATCCCTCTAGTTACAATGAATCCTCTTGGATTATATAGGCCAAAGAGAAAGAAACCCTCCTAGAGCAACTAGAAGGCCATTTGCCTAATACAAATATATGATTTTGTCCTTGAGGCTTTGCAAAGCCCAAGGCACAAAATATCTTCAAAAATATCTATTTAAGTTAAAAATAGCAAGAAAATTGACTTCTAATCTCTGACATAGAGTTGAAAATAGCTAAACGCACATTTCGATGACCACCTTCAGAAAACTGCTTTTTCAGCCAAAATGCTACAGGAGCGTAGCGCCAGAAAAAATCCTATTTTGTAGATAACTTTTGAGGGACTTCCCAATGTCGAAACGAGGCCTGTGATAGCTTGCTGGAAAACCCTGGATGTCTAGTTTCTGGAACTACTTGATTTTTCTCAAAACGATCCCTAAAATTTTTTCAAAACATGGACTGAGTGAAAAAACCCAAGAGGGTCTCATATGCTGATATGTGAGGTAGAAAGGTGAATTTTGATTGATTTTTGCCTCTTTGGGGGACCAAAACACCTTATTTTGATCTAAAAATTTGTGAGTAGATGCCCCAAAATTTAATACATCCAAAAAAATGACTTTCATGAGCTGAGGATGCTCCTAGAAAACATGGCAGTGCCTAGAAAAATTTGCAATTAGGGCCAAAAAAACACAAAAAACAAGATCATGTCAAAATTTGCTCAATTTTGGTGAGAGGACCCCTTATGGGTTCTTAGAAGCATGAAAGGAAGCTGAAGCCAAGATTTCAAGCCTAGATATGTCTTTTTCCTCTTTTTTCACTGGGCGCCTTCTTTGTGCAGTTTTGAGCCTTTCTTGAGGAATTTTGAGTTTTCTTCGGGCAAATTGATTCAATTTCTTGTAATGCCCGGTCATCTTCCTTTGCAAAACTGAGTCTTTGTTTGCCTTGTCTAATTTGTCCTCTAAATGATTTTTAGCTCTTTCAAGCCATGATTCTTTATCATTTTCTATCTCTTGGGCAAGCAATTGTGTGAGAGGATATGATCGAGCAAGGGCTGCTTCTTCTTCCCTCTGTTTCTCCAAAGCCTTCCTAAGACCCATAGTCCTAGGCCTTTTCCTTATTGGCTGCTCTTCTTCCTCAATATCATCAAATTCGCCCATATACTCTTCAAGCTTGACTTGTGCTTTGTATGCTTCCCTTTGGTATTTGAATGCTCGGGCCTCATAAATTGCCATTTTCCCACTCATTTGTTTATTTTTCATTTGTAGAAAGTGTATGAGGTCCTTCAACCTTTCTAGATCAGTTTCTAAGTCATGAATTTGGGCTTCTCTATTTTGCAAAAGTGACTCAAGGATTCTGGCTTCATCATGTTCAACATCACTGTCTATTTGTATGATGTCAAACTCTCTTTCTTGTTCATGGCTACTCTCCTGTTGTTCAACTTTTTCTTTGCCCTTGCTTTGGATAGACTTATTTGCTCTTTTTCTCTTTGGAAATTCAACAATACTCTTCTTAGGCAGTTTTCCTCTACTCCTTAGCGCCCTAGTGACATTACTAGTCACTGTTGGAGTGACTTTCTTCTTTGCAGATTTGGTGTTTTTAGCCTTTGGTGCTTTTGGAGAATGAATCATGGCCCCTTGCCTAGAAGAGACAGCAAGCACATGTTCGTGGTTGTGTTGATGAGAAGAGAGAGGAGGTTTCATCACTAGCACTTGTTCAACTTGATCCTTTATACTGTTGCCTCCATCATCAGTTGCTTTGCTACCCTCTTCACTATTTTCCTCACAGTTTTGAGTTTTTTTAGGGCTGCTAGCTTTATCATCTCTTTTTTCTGCTTGACTATCTTTACTGCCTGTATGTGGACTTCCTTGTGTACCCTCCTTACTGTCTTGAAGTTGTTGAGGGTTGCCTTCATTATGATTGTTTTCTTTGTCATTTTGCATGTTGTCACCTCCCTCACTGTTTTGAAATTGTTCTAGGTTGCCAACCTTACCATCACTGCATTGAACTTCTTCTTGTGGGCTGCCTTTACCATGCTCATTGTTTTCATTTTTTTCACATGAGCTGCTTCCATCATGACTGTCTTCATTGTCATTTTTCAAGCTGCCATCATCTTCACTATTTTCCTTAGACTCTGTGTGTGGGCTACCACCATGGTCACTACTTTGTTGGGAGGCGCTTTTTTCACTATCCCTACTGCTCTGTTGATTGTCACTTTCCTTATTTCCTTTGCTTTCTATTTGAGGACTGTTTTGCTATTCATCATCACTACCTTGCTTAGAATCTTCTCTTTGTTCCTCATCATCGCTATTCTACTGCACTTCAATTTGTTCCCCATCATCACTAGCTGGCTGCTCTTCAGATTGTTCTTCATCATCACTAGATATGGGTGGACTATCCCCATGCTCATTTTCACTATACTAAAGTCACTATGTTCCCCATCATCACTAACTTCATGCCTGCTTTCATAAGACTACTCTTTTTCACTATCAATCATAGGAGATTCTTTCTTCTGAGGAGTAGTTTGACTAGATGAAGGAGAGACATAGTGAATGGAGGGTGAGGAGGACATATGAGATGGGCCATGAGATGAAGAGGCAGTAGTAAAAATTGGATGAGAAATGAAAGTCTCCCAAGAAACTCCTTTCTTTTCAAGCTGGTGAAGGATGATGATTTTGATGAGAGAATGATGGAAAAGACTAGCCTTTTGCTCAGTAGGAGGTCTCTTTTGGACAAGGGAGGACATCTTGTCTATGCTTTTGCAGAGGAAGAAAGGGAGATTCAGCAGCTGAGTTCTTGTGAAATGCATGAGAAGCCTGATGTGATATGAGTAAACTCGGGAATATCTCCCTTCACATGTGAAATAATTTATGATGGCTCTCATGAGGGGGGCATAGCTACTCAATAAGTGAGAAAAAGGAAATATAGCTTGGCAAGCATCCTGATGGTCTGGTTTTAGGAAGGGTTTGTAGTGGTCTAGGTCCAAATAGGCTTGTTTGAACCATTTCTCCCCAATATAGGGAATCTTGGTGGCCTTTGACGCTGACCTAGGAGTGAGAACAAAATTAAGGCCTGCTATGTGAACATGTTCTTCTTGCAGCCTCAGGGCAAACAATTGTGTCAAGGGAGGGTGATTGGTAACCTCTTGGACTTTTTGTCAAAAATTAAGGCACCCTACCTCCTGAAAATTAAAAATAACTGAAGGGGAGTCATTTATTTCCTGAGTTGTAGTAGGTTCAAACCTTTTGTGAAATCCACCCTTGCTGACCTTCCTTACAGGCATAGTTGTTTAGACTTTCCTTCACTCTCTTATCAAAACAGGTCTTTCAAATGAACTGAAAAATAGATCTCTTCTTTAAGCACTGTATTTATTTCTTAGCTGGCAAAGAAGTTCCTTTTTTAATGAAAATTAGTTTCCTTCTCAAGAACTGTGTTTTTCCTTGTCACTGAGTGAAAATACCTTCAAAATAAATCTGTCCTTTCCTTTATGAGACTATGTCCTCTTTTACCTATTCATTAAAAACAGGTCTTTAAACTGTAAATAGGCTCCTTTCTCAACAACCACTGTTTTTCAAGAAAACAGGGTACTTTTGAAAACAACTATGTTTCCCCTTTGAAATCATTGTTTTCCCTTTGAGATCACTGTTTTTCTTCTTTGAAATCACTTTTTTTCTTCTTTGAAATCACTGTTTTTCTTCTTCCTCACAATTTGATTTCAAACTCTTTTTAACTCAAAAACTTAGGCAGAGAAAACAGAAATACCTCTTAGAAGGAGAGCCGATTGTTTTTTTGGAAATTTTGAGGGTTCAGGAGGATGGCAATCACCTCCATTTAGCATGGGCCCAGTGTCAAAACCCGTCTCGTAGGTGGCCCGGCAAACGCGTTTATGTGTGTTGGTGGGATCGAACGTCGGGCGTAACATTTTGCAGGGCTCGGGAAAACACGTCACGTGTTGGTGACTGAACGTCGGGTAGTTGCACAGGCGTGTCACGCCCAATGCAAAAAGCTTCTGCAAACACCTACAGGCGCGTCGCAACAGCTTTCAAGCACGTCACGTGTATGAAAAGTTGCAAACGGTTATTTGAAGATCATTTTCTCTTGCCCACAAGGTTTACACAATGATATGAATATATTTTGGCCATGCCTTTATAGTTTCAAAAACACACATTTCCCTCTCTTATCAATTTGAAAAACAAAACTTCTCCTTTTTACTTTGTAGTTGTTTTGAAAAGCGATTTTGTGCTTTTGTTGAGGGGTTGCCCTTTTTAAAAAACTGACTTATCCCTTTCTATTTGTTGGATAAATCTTCAACCAAATCACAAAAATATTTTAAAATTTGTTTCCCCTTATGTTTTGAAAGAAAACTTTTAAAAAAACTAGCTCTCAAATTTTGTTTATCAATGAAAACCTTTTCCAAACACTATATCAACATTTGATGATTTTTAACCCTCTGCTTGTTATGAAGGAGTTTATGCCATTTAGATCCCCTAGATCCCTAAAAATTACTGTTGACCCTCTGCTCATTAGTGAAGGAGGTCCTTTCAAAACACTTTCTAGGCACTTTTTTGATACTTTTAGGTTTCAACTTTTTATGCATCCAAGTTCTGTCTGTCAAGAAAGTTTTCCTCAGAACTGTGACCTTGTCCTTATCATCTGAAAAAGGCTTACATAAACACCACTACTACAGCCTCTCAACACCATTATGTGAATCCCCTGTTTACGGTGTGAAGAAGGTATTTTCATATGTGTTTTCTCTGTTGTTTTGAATAGACCATTGAGGGAAAAATGTGATCTTTTTCATTTGTCACTCTTGGATATCTTCAAACAAACTGCCCTCTTGCTATTTGTCATTTGACCTGTAACCTATGCTTTTATTTCACCATATCACTTTGAAACTTTTAGACCAAAAAATCTGATTATATTCATGATGGATGTTCTTTGTTTATCCTTAGGATGAGGCAATGCAAGATGCAACTTCCTTGGCTTATTAAAGCCACTGTGCAGGCCCTCTACTTATCATGAATGGAGGTCCTTAAACAACTGTTCTTTTCCTTTACAGAAAACCTTTAAACCAAATGAGTTCCATCTGCTTATTAATGAAGGAGGCTTCTTGAAACTTAGTGCTTTTGCCTTCTACTCATGATTGAAAAAGACACTATGAACACAAAGTTTTCTTTCATCCCTGCTACCATTGAAAACTTTCTTTGAACCAATTATCTGTGGGCCCTATACTTATGATGAAAAAGTCCTTCTCAAACTATAAAACTTCATCCATTTCAACACCGTGACCCCGTCCTGCTTGTTTGAAAATACAAAAAAGAAGACGGAAGGGACAACTTGGCATTTATACAGATGAAATCATTTGAACCATAATGCCTCTTTGATTTATGAGGGCCTAATAGTAATATATATCCTTTATGCATAAAATCACCATGAAACTTCGTGAGTAAATAATGTGCTTTGTAGCAAATGGTGAGCACTCCGTTATTATGCATCTTTGAAACAACTCTTTCCCTTTATTTTGTTTTCATAGGGTGCAGAAATTTGTTTTTCAAGGGCCTTCAGAGTCTGTGTGGGAGACAGTAAAGTATAACAAGAAGCTTTCCTTCTTACGCCTTCACTATGATGCATAATTTTCTTTAAGGCTCTTTATGTGTAAGACTGTCCATTTTACCTAAAAAGAGTGATTTGCAAGGCTAGGTCACCTTTTGGAGAGATTATGCAAAGATGCCTTTGGAGTAAGTTATGAAGTGCTGAAGATAGACATTACCTAATCCTTTGTGTCCTTTTTTCTTGATGGAGGACCTTTGTCCTTTGGCATTCTTGGATTTGAAACCAACAAGCCTCCTCTTTTCATCATCTGTACTATATTATTTCTGATGGTAAACTGCTCAGTATTGAAATATTTCCTCAAGTGTATCTTTGGCTCATACTTTCTTACTGTTATCCATGTATATACCCCTGTAGAGATGTATATAGATGTTTTTTGATCTTTGTAGAGCTTTCTTAGTGTTTCATGAAGGTCATGCTTGATCTGATCTTCTTTCTTCAGACATGAAAACTTGTTTCTCTGTTTCTTCTTGGATCTGAACCTTTCCGAGCTTTGCTTGAAACAAAACACAGTGACCTTTTGATGGTGTATGACCTAGGGATAGACAAGGGTGTTTTTTGTAGTATGAGAAGAAACTGATGGCTGACATGATGATGAAAAACATGGTTTTTGGCTTAAGACAGTCTTGCTAAGGATTTTTCTCTAAAACACCACCACCTAGACCTACAGACTTTGTCACAGCTCTTGAATGGATTCTCAGGAATGAGTAGGTTATCACATGACAAGATGGTCAGGGATAGAGGGGTAGATAATTTTTCTAATGTTGGACAGTGAGTTATATGAAAATAGGGGAATTTGATAGCATAAAAAAAAATCTTATGACATCTATAGATAGGGAAGGTTTTGCTGGATTGTGATAGGTAGGGAAATTGAAGACTATTCTCATCATAGGTTGAAAGGGAGGGGTAGGAAGACAAAAATTTGTTTGAGGTTTTTTCTAGATGAAAAATTGACAGATTGAGATTAGCTTCTAGAAAACTCTGCCAAGGAATCTAGTCATCAATACATGCAAAAAAATATTGACCTGGGTCAGGACCCCTCAAACCAACAAATGGTTCCGTTGCCAGTGCCAGGAGCATTTTGAGAGAGTGATTGGGTAATGCCAAGGCTATACTAGAAACCTGAAAGAAAAGAAATTGATGGATGGTTTGAACAGAAAGTTCAGGAATTTGCAGTTAAGAAAACCGCAGTAAGAGGTTGGCCACCGAAGAGTGGAAAAATAAGTATATTTTCACGGAGATCTATGAGATCTTCTTTGTAACCATTGCGATCGAGCTCCAGGAGTGGCTCGCAAGGTTGGTCGAATTTTAGAAGGTTGGAAGGACGAGCGGGTCACACAGTGGACCCCAAAATTGATCCAGCAATTAGAGAAGGCTGATAACACCACCACTCGCACAATAGACCACTGGGTGGACAACGCGCTAGGAGGATTCATGACAGAATTTTCCATCGATCAGTTTGTATCCTACCAAGTGAGAGAAGATCCTTCAAGGGTTTCCGGGTCTTCCGGTGGTGCAATTTTTTGAAGACCTTACCATTTCTAATTAAGATATTACTCGTGTGAAAAGCAGTATCTTGTGTAGCCACATCGAATGAATGACCCCGACCTAGATGGAAGTACGACACGAAGTGGCAAGTACTATTGAACCAAATCCAAGAAGGAGATAGGTCCGTTCTTACAAATTCGGTAAGGGAAGTAGTCAAGCAGTAGTACTCTCGACACACCACTTTCAAACTCAAGATAGGAGTAAGAATTCATCTACACCTACGCCACCACCGAAGATGGCATGGTTGCAACATGAAGTTTCCGACCTTAAGGGTGTGGGGGATGAAGACATGGATCAGTTCTGTTTTTCGCAGGATCGGATGGGACCGCACGTAACATAACTAGTGATGTGGTGAAGTAGTCACAGCCTATCCCTTGCCTTTGAAGGGAGGGCTTTGGACTGGTACATGGGATACATCGGCCAGCATGCGAACGGGACCATTGAGGAGATTAAGAACGCTCTGAAGCAACAATCCAAGAAGCCTAAGTCATACTCTCAAATAGTGGTTGATCTAAAAGATTTCAAGCAAGGGCCTTCTGAGTTTGTGTGGGAGGTCGATCAACGACTGAAGAAGGTGATCAGGGAAGGAGGATTTCAATATGATGACAGACAGCATACAGAATGGTTCACTGCTATGTTGTTGCCTCATCTGCGCGTACCTATGGGTCATCAAACATTCGAATCACATGAGAAAGCCTTGGAGGGTGCCATGAAGTTAGAAGCCGCACCTCGAGATGAGACCCAACTAGGCGTCCAACAGATCCAAGGGAAGCTAGAAGCAATGCACGTGGAGATCTAGAACCTATGAAAAGAGCGAAGAGCAAAGGCTAGCCCTGAAAGGTGGTGCATACGATGCAGGGTGAATGGTCACACCAAGGATAATTGTCCTCTATTAGCAGAGTATAGGCAGGCCGAGGGACCTAGCCCGTTGCGCCCAAGAGAAGTTGCAGGGCGAAGTGGGCCAACATTATGGTGCGATGATTGCCGCGTTGCAGGGCTGCACAACACAAACCACTGCCCCCGCCTTGCTGCATATGTCCCAGAGGTAAAACAGCAATGGTGCAGGTCCTATAGATCAGTAGGACATGATAAATAGAACTGTCGGACATACGATTTGATGATCGATCATGGAAACTTATATAGGGTACAATCAGACCCTGCGTCGCCAAGGTCCCCTGCAAGAATAGGTGGCTCCCCAGCGAGGGACAAGGGGGGAGGTCGAGGCGAAAGTGAAGGTCGAGGACGAGGGCAGCTAATCCGTTATAATTGCAGAGAAGTCAGGCACTTTGCGAGAGACTTCCCGAATCCTACGAGGTAGTCCTGCCAATACTGCAGACAGAGGGATCATGCAGTCGAAGAGTGTCCAATATTGATAGCAAGAATGCAGGAGAAGCAGCCAACACCCACGTAGAATGTGCAGAGGGTTAAGGCTAAGCTATGAGGCAAAGATCCAAGCGTAAATGTCGTAACACACAGTGGAATGGCCACCGGAGGACCTGGGGAGAAGGCTACGACTGAATCTCTGATCCGACAGGCTGTTACCAAACGAGAGGGTTTGGACCTAAGCAAGGAAAAAGAAACATTTATCACAGCTCGCAAAGACTTTGCTAAGGCAGAGGCATCTACCTCTCAGGCACCTACGAACCTTAAGGCGAACGAGGAGGTCAAGCCCTTTTTATAGGCATGTATGAAGCTGTTGCGCAACCCAGCGGCTGTAGAGAATCTTCATGCATTGATAGATAGCTGTGTAACACGACCTAGCCTACCTCCGGAAATCAAGGATGTGCACAAAATGTACAGATATAAGAAACGCACTGGTAGGGAGATGCGGTTGACTGCGCATATCGGTGATTATGAGATGGATCAGGTTATTTTAGACCTAGGGTCAAATGTGAATGTATTACCTAAACAGACTTGGCAACAAATGGGAGAACCTAAGTTGGAATGGTCCACTATCGAGCTACGCATGGCTAATCAGCAAAATATTATACCCTTGAGAAGACTATCAAAAATCGTTGTGGATATTGCGGGAGTAAAGGCCCAGGCGGACTTTGAGGTAATTGAGATCATAGAAGATGCGGACCCCTATCATGTGCTCTTAGGCTTGGATTTGGCTATCGATATGGGAGGAATTATTAACTTGAAAAAGAGAAGCATGGTGTTTGAGAATAACGGTATAAGGGTGATAGTGCCATTAGATCCTGCGGAAGGCGAGAGATATACTGAGCCGGTGCGCGACAAAGAGGGTGTGGATCATATTTATAAGCTAACTGCGCAAGACGAGGATTGGATCAACCCCACGGCTGATGGTGTACTCTGCTAGGAAAAGGACAGTGAATGTTTCTCTGACTCCGATGGGGAGATGGAGAACTGGCAAAATCGGTTACATGATGTCTCTGCATTACAATGCCTTCGGGTCACAAAGGATTTCTGATGCATTTCCTCAGAGGTAAGAGACTTAACCTATTTCGATGGTTCTGGTACTATTAAGGCATTTTTATGAGCATTCGAAGCTGAGGTTCCACGGGAACGAAGGCTATGGGCCCTTAAGCTGGCCATGCATGGAAAACCTGTGCTCTGGTGGGAGACACATGAGGAAGTGTTCCAGGAGTGGGAGGATTGTCAGGGCATGATGCTCCTGCGATTTTTTAGACTCCATCAGAGGTACGAGTCGAGACGTTCCTTGGCCCAGGGGACCCGCGGAAACACCTGGTTGCATGGAGAAAGACATGGGGTGACCGAACTACAGAAGAATGGGTCCACTTATTCATTCATTCGTTGGGTCCAATCCCTACTGCATGGTATCTAGATGCAGAGCTACATCAACGTACTCGCCATTGGGAAACTCTAAACGATGACTTCATAGGAACATTCGGACTGATAGGGGGTTCCGAGGCGCTTGACGAAGCTCTGCAGGACATAGATACATTTATGTTTGGCAAATCCAGCGTTCTGAATATTGCAGAAGAGCCGACTTGGGAATCCCAAATGCTGGATATTTTTTACTGTCGCAGCTTGGCGAGGGAGGAAGGTGAAGATGATTCGCGATCTATCTCTATCCTGGAGTCCGAAGGGGAGTGCGTCGTTGCAGGACCCCCACTGCAAGAGGTAGATGTCACTAAGCCTCTCAAGCTACACGAAGTCAACATTGGGACGGAAGAGAACCCTAAGTTGGCTAAGATCGAGGATTATTAGGATGAGGACACAGTTGGCAAAGTGGCCAAGCTACTCACAGAATACCAAGACTTGTTCCCGACAAAGTTTTCGGAGCTAAAAGGGATCATAGGAGACTTAGGGATCATGCATATCACTCTCAAACTAGATGTGCGTCTTGTGAAGCAGCGGCCCTATAGGTTGAACCCCAAGTATAAGCAGAAGGTCAAGGAAGAAATTGATAAAATGATCGTTGCAGGTATCATCGAACCTGTTGAACAGTTCGACGGGGTCAGTCCGATGGTGGTTCAGGAGAAAAAGACTAAGGGGGAGATTCGAATCTGCGTGGATCTACGCAAGTTGAACGATGCCTGCATCCATGCCCCATTCCCTACACCATTCTCAGATGAAATTTTGGATGGCGTGGGTGGCCAGGAAGCATACTCTTTCACGGATGGGTTCTCAGGATACCATCAGATCAGGATCGCACGTGAGGATCACAGCAAAACCACGTTCGCCACTGAGTGGGGATCTTTTCAGTATATTGTCATTCCGTTTGGTCTCAAGAATACCCCTACTATCTACTCACGGGTCGTCGTCGTAGTGTTCAAGGAATTCATCCACAAGTCCCTGGAGGTGTATTTCGATGATTGGACTGTCTTTGGCCTGGTGAAAGCGCACGTATCGAACTTGCGCATAATGTTGTATCCTTGTTGAAAGCACCAAATTTCCCTAAATATCAAGAAGTGTATCTTCTACGTACCTTTTGGAATCTTGCTCGACCACATAGTTTGTCGGCAAGGATTGATGGTAGACCCTGCCAAAATCGCAGTTATCATAAACATGCCAGTACCAACAATGGAGAAGTAGCTACGCTCGATCCTTGGAAACACGGGCTACTACAGGAAATTCATTCAAGGTTATGCATTGATTACCGCCCCTATGGAAAAATCGCTCAAGAAGGATAGTTCGTTCTTTTGGAATGATAAGTGTCAACAGAGCTTTGAATTACTTAAGGATAAAATGGTCTCGACGCTTATTCTCATCTTTCCCGATTGGGAGAAGGTATTTCATGTTCACGTCAATGCGTCGGGCATTGCTCTCGGGGTTGTCCTTACGCAACCAGGGGAAGGAAACATTGACCACCCAGTCACCTTTGCAAGTAGGAAACTCTCAAGTGCGGAACGCAACTACTCCACCACAGGGCATGAGGGATTGGCTATGGTCTGCGTGTTGTAGAAGTATCGGCATTATCTATTAGGAGGACACTTCAAAATGTTCACCGACCATTCAGATTTGAAGTACCTAGTCAATAAGCTTGTGTTGGGAGGGAAAATCTGCCGATGGCTGCAACTATTTCAGGAATATGACTTTGAAATCATCGTCAAGCCGGGAAAGTTGAATGTTGGGCCAGACCACTTGTCCCAAATAGAGAGTGGCGAAGAGCCAACCAACTTGGAGGATGGATTGCCTGATGCGCATCTCTTTGCTATTAAAGTAGTGGACACACACTTCACGGATATCATTCAGTTCTTAACTACTGGGGTGGCGCCTCCTGAGTACTCGGTACAACAGAAGAAAGAGCTAGTCACCCAGGTAGCAGATTTTACCATCATCGCAAGTCATTTATATAAGATGGGAGTTGATGAAGTGTTGCAGCGATATGTTTTGGACCATGAAAGGCACGTTATCTTGGCAGAAGCTCATGAAGAAGTAGCAGGAGGTCACTACGCAAGAAAAGCAACGACGCAAAAGATCTTGAGAGCTAGGTTATGGTGGCCAACCCTGCATAGTGACGCCCACGACTATTGTAAAGCCTGCGATGCGTGCCAACGAACAGGAAGGCCTTCTCATAGAGATGAAATGCACCTTCAACCGCAAATGGCTCTACAAGCATTTGATAAATGGGCCATTGATTTCGTTGGACCCATCAACCCGCCACGAAAGAAGACGGGTGCACGCTACATTATTACTGCCACTGATTATGTAACCCGGTGGGCCGAGGCACAAGCAGTAAAGGATTGTACCGCAGATACCGCTACGCATTTCATCTTTGAACAAATCTTGACCAGATTTGGATGCCCGAAGATCCTCATGAGCGACAGAGGTACACACTTTGTTAATGAAACAATCCAAGCTTTGACTGAGGAATTACAGATCCATCATGCGAAGAGCACACCATATCACCCACAAGAAAAAGGCATGGTTGAGGCTTTTAACAAAATCTTGGAGCAGGCACTGACAAAGGTCTTCAACGTTGATCGTAGTGATTGGGACGTGCGCATACCCTCGATCCTTTGGGCCTATCGAACAACCTGCAAAAATTCAACAGGAAAAACCCCCTTCAGGATGGTCTACGGCAAGGAGGCTGTGATGCCCATGGAGTATATTATTCCTAGTCTGCGTATTTCCGCTTTCACGAACATGGCAGAACCTGATATCATGGAGGAGCGATTGATGCAGCTTATGGCTTTGGAGAAGGATCGGTATCTGGCCAATTTCCATCAGCAGGTTCAGTAGGCCTGTGATAAAGCCTGGCATGACCGACATATTCGCCAAAAAACGTTCACGGAAGGTGAATTGGTCCTCTTATATGATAGCCAATTTGCCAAACATCCAGGGAAGTTCCGACAGCATTGTCTTGGTCCCTACACAGTTACAGAAATCAAGGATGGCGGAGCTATTAAGCTAGCTACCTTGCGCGGTGATATGTCACCAGGCTACGTCAATGGAAGTCGGCTAAAACCATATCGGATGGCCAGAGTGGCCGCACAGGTGCAGGTGAAGAACCAACCACCGCATTGACTCGTGGACTGACAAGATTGTGTTAGGGACTCGTTGGAACGGGTTCGGTACAAAGTTGCAAATCTGGTCTGCTTGTATAGTTTTGCATATTTTGGTTTAGGCAGGGGTTTTGGGGTGGGTCAAAGCCTCGAAAGCATTGTAATGGGTCAAAGGGTGGACCTAGAGTCCACAAACCACAGTTTGCGGACCACAGGAAATTTTAGGCTAGCTTGTTATAAATAGAAGGACATTTTGAGTTGTAAGAGATAGGGAATGAATAGAGATTGATGCTAAGTGTGAACTGATAGATCTGGTTAGGCTTTTTGGGGAAGGACTCATGCTGCTGTGTGCACGGAGATTCTCTATCCTGTTGTGTGCGGACCTTGATGCTGTGTGCATAGGTTGGGTTTTGGGTATTGTAAGAAATATCTGAAGGATTAATGAATGTGGAAGTATTTTTGAATATATGAATCTATTAGAATTACTTTTATGTGAATCTGTGATGCTTGGTTAATTACTATATGCTACTGTGTTATTTATTTAAGCTGCGAACATACTTGTGTTACTTGTTTATGCTACGATTTGGATCTGTTCTGTTGCACTTCATGCAATAATATCTGGAATAGCTGCATTATCGTTATATGAGTTCATGATATGTTGATTACTGTGAATATCATTATTGTTGCGCATGTGGATGCGAAGGGAATTTTTAGATCTAGGCTCTATGATATAAGATCTGGTCAGTATAATATTGAACGCAGCTCTTCTTGACTTACCTACCCTCTCCCAGGGTGCGGAAACCTAGTTCCAGCACCCACCCATACTACTGGGTAGGACTTTGGCCTTACTTAAAGAAGCTAGAAGGTCACCGCCGAAAGGGCTAGTAGTGCTAGTAGCATGTGGGTTTTAGGCAAACCTTAAACCTCTCAACACCTGGGTCAGAACCCTCGAGCCAACATGAATGAAAAATGCTTATATCGAACTTCAAAGAGGAGCTTTCAGAAGCACCCAAGCATTATTATTGGAGTAGGCATTACTGATTTGCTGAGCTTGCATTGAAGTTGGGCATGTTTTGTTTTGGAGATTTTGTATATTGTTGATTGTTGTTGATGAAATGAAATTACCACATGGATTATCAATGGGTATCACATTATCTCGTGGCCTTGGATGCATAAACACTTTTGGCATAAGTGTATACTGCAGAGATCAAATATATCGAGCTCTAACCATTAGTATTCTTTAAAGCATGTGTTACACCTAAAAGGTATGTAACAAAGGTATGTGGGTTAATTTGAAAATCCCTTATAATAAAGTATGAGCGGCTGGCCTATGAACCAAGTTCCGTGCAAAGACATCCTTGAATCTGCAACGAAATCACTGTGTAATCTAGTAGTAAAGGTGAACTGTGGCTGCAAAAGATATATTGTCATCATCATTGTTGAATAGATGTGTACTACAGATGTGTATTGCAGAAGAAGACATATTCCATCTACAGTCTTCCTCAATAGATATGTATCTCAGATGAAGATCATAATATAGGCTGAAGTATGTTTGGAGAAAAATTTATATGTCGTATGGAGCATTCTTGGTATTTTAGTATTACTCCAATGATGCATCTCTGATTATATAATTCTGGTATAGTTTGTTCTATGGAGTGTCCTTGTCATCACTTTCAACATTATACAAATGAAAGGAGTCTGTGCTTTGGGATGGTATCAGCTTACTGTGTATATACATACAAGTTCAATGATTCCCAAAGTGTTCTCCCAACAATGCTTATACACCAAATAGAGTAGGAGTCCCAACCAAGTATGTGGACAGAATGAAGAATGCTTATGCAGAACTCTAATAAGGAAATGATGGAAAATACACTGAAAAAGGTGTAACCCTTTTCCATTGATGTCAAAGGGGGAGGAAAATCAAGCAAAGGAAGATAGACACTTATAAGAATGAAAAGGGGAGGAAGTGTTGGAGGAATTTTTTCCATCAATGCCAAAGGGGGAGACTGTTGGAAATATTTTCATTGATGGCAAAGGAGCACAAAGGAGAAACACCAGAATTATCATTAAGGCAAAGGAACAGAGAAGCAACAACAATAAGGCAAAGGAGAAGATCAGGCAATGATGCAGTGAGAATGAAAAAGGAGGCAACGAGCAGAAATGAGGCAAAGGAGTATATTATGCAATGATGCAATGATAATTCAAAAAGGAGGCAAGGAGCAAAAATGTGCAGAAATTTGCAGCGGAGAGGAAAAGGAGCAAGGAAAAAGAGTAGCATTAGAAGTATACCCTAAAGTAGAGAGAAACAACAAAGAGGCATGGAGAAGCTTTAGAGTTATTACTTAAGGCAAAGGAGCAGTAAAGAAGCAAGGAGCATCAGAGAGGCAAGGAGAAACATGAGATCATTATCTAAGGCAAAGGAGCAAAGAGGAGTAGCATTAGAATCTTTATCAAGTAGCAAAGCCAGCAAAGGAGCAAAGGCAGCAAAATAGCAAAAGTAGCAAACGCAACAAAGGCAGCAAAGGCAGCAAGCTTGGGTCAAGTCATGAATGTATTGAATCAAGTCGTGAATGTGCTAAGAAAAGTAATGAATGCATTCAACAAATGGAGAAAGTCGTAAACGCACAGGTCAAGTTGGGCTATTCACGTTTAGTACTGAAAGCAAAGTAAAAGTCGGGTGTATCTGTATAGAATGCGTGCAGCAAAGAAAAGCAATGAACGAGTGGGCCAAGTTGGGCTGGTTGTAAAACGCATGCAGAACAATGGTTCTACATTTAGAATATTGTGAATGAGTCGGGTGTTCTACGTGTAGCAAAGAAGAAATGAACGGGCGCAACCAAATAATCAAAGGCGTGAAGGAGTGAAAGAGCGGGTCAAGTCGTGCAAATACACGTTCAAAACAGTGTTGGCAGATCGCACATGGCAATCGGCGATTTTTATGTTTATTTCTAAGTCATCGCAAGCTATATGTTTTAAGTTGAGATGCGAAGTATATCGCATATCGCAGAAAATAAGGAAAACCCATTATGGTAAATTCTAAAAGGTGTGAAATGCGATAAGGTTTTCGAGGCAATTTGTGAAATTGCAAAATCGCAAATATTGTGAAATTCTTAAAACTACGAAGTTGTTGGGAGGTAAGTTAATGAAGTTGTGAAGTTCGATAAAGAGGTAGTGGACGCAATGGAGTTACAAAGCCATAAAGGATTTAGAGTCTGGCGTGGGACCCATTCACATACATCACATCGCATATTGCATATGATAAGAGAAACTTGTTATTTCTATGAGCTACAACTTGCAAAGTGAAATAAAGAGGCATGGATGCAATGCAGTTTCAAAGGTGAACTCCAAAGGATTTGAAATTTGGATGTAAATCATTTCTTGTGTTAAATCGCATCGAAGGAGGAAAAGGAGATTATAACGTAAAATCTATGGAATGCTGAAATGCGATAGACAGTCAGATGCGATATCGTTCAAAGGTAAATATTAACATATTTCATGTCCAGGTTTAATGTGTTTGTGTTGTTTTTATGAAGAAAACATTGGAAGCAAAGGTTGACTCGGATTACAAAGAAAAGGCATGAACACATGGAAAATGGACTCGGGTAGAGAGACCCGATAGTGCATGCAAGAAGGTTGAATGTTGTAGCTATAAACAAAAGTCTGAACGTAGAGGAGGAAACTTGGGCAAGTGACCCGAATGTAGAGTAAAGGGTATTGCGGTAGTTTATTAATCAAAGGGTTGAATGCTACAGGAAAAGGAGAATAGGCAGAGTGGGGCAAAAGACAGTTAAAATGACATTGTTGGAAATGTGCTAGTAGGTCTGAGTCAAACGAGAAGATGATCATCTTTTGCACATTTGGAAATATGACGAGCGAAGAAGAAATTACAATGAACAAAAAAACAAGAGAAAATTTGAAAAATTTGAATTGAAATATTGTTGTAAATGTAAATGTAAATTCATTGATTATTTTATATTGTTTGTGATTCAAAGGAAAGTCTCGTAGGCATAGGAAAACTCCATATGAGTGTTATAATGATTATTTTTGTTGATGTAATAACCTAAACTAAAGTGTGAGAAATAGAATGGGTGGAAGGCATAGAGGCAGGCATGTTCACTTTGTATTCCATGTATAATGCAAACAATCAGGAGTTATATGTATAAGAGATGTAATATCAGTGTGCATAGAGAGGTTATAAAGGCGCATAATGGATAAGAGTGGAAGAATATGAGAAAGCTACATAATGGATAATAATTGGAAAGAACCTTGTCACAGCCCCTCTGAGAATGGATAAAAGTGGAAGAATATAAAAGTTGCATAAGGTTGAAGAAGTGGAAAGATATAAGGTAGCTCCATAAGGTTGGAGAAGCGAAGAATGTAAAACTCAGAAGGTTGGAAGTGGAAGAATAAGAAGAGAGTTGATAGAGAGATGTTGTGCATATCGGAGGGCGATATAAAGTAGATATGAAGGGTGAATAGGCGACAATATGGAAGGGCTAAAGAGATGATATCCGGGTAAATCAAAATTTTAGTTTCATGTGGAGTCGGGGATTATAGTCTTCTTTCCAAGTTGTATCTTGATAAATTTCAGTTGGGTAGGTGAGTGAGCCTCCTATAGGTTGTAGCCTGTAGAAAATAGATGGGAGTTGGAGCTTCCTTGCAAGTTGTAGCTTGCGGAACTGAGGTAGGAGCCTCCTGTAGGTTGTAGCCTGTAGAAAATAGATGGGAGTTGGATCTTCCTTGCAAGTTGTAGCCTGCAGAATTGCGGTAGGATCCTCTTGTAGGTTGGAGCCTACAGAAAATCAGTGGTGAGAGGGAGTTGGAGCTTGCCTTTGCATCAAAACAATAATAAGATGTGGTTTTCTCCCTTATGGGTTTCCACTTATATCTGTTGTCTATGTGCATGATGATTATGTGTTGATGTATTGTGTTTCATCTGCTTATTACTTGTTGCCCACATATTAAGTTTTTTGATTCATTATATATTAAGTTGCTTATGAAATGGAGGTGTAATTAAGTTTAAATAAAAAGAGTTTTAAATTTCCATGAATGTACCAAACTGACCCTCTCTCGGTTTAGCTAGGGTTCATCACAACACACATTGAAGATGCATACCAAAGGAAATGAAATAATATTTTCTGATCAATCACGAGATATGCATGAAAGTGAATTGGCTCAAAGAGATTCATATGATAAGTGAAAGTGCCAAGATATACATGTATGATCTTTGCCACACTAGCCCCAATATTAAACACTAAGTCACTACTTGCTCCTCCATGTTGAAAATGTAGCAAGGAATGGATTCTTTGACTTGTGCCTTAGTCAAAGATGCTAATTTGAATTTAGTTTCATAGATACTTGAGTTAATTGTTAGTTAACATGTGTGATGTGGCCTATCACAAAGTTATTGGAAGTTAATTCAAGTTAGATGGATTTCAGTGAGTTGTGGACTAGTTGATGGATAAAATTAGCTATTTAGTGGAGTTAACTCTAGTGTATGTCATTTAATTGATCTCTAGTTTTAGAATAGAGATAAACATGAGTTTAGTTGAGTAGTTGACTTTCTGCTAACTCAACTTACTCTCAGTTAACTAGTTGCAGTTGCTAAAATTAGCCCTAGTAGGTCATGCAATTCGAATTGTCTATTGAGATTGAATGAAGGCACAAATTATATTTATTTCTTGTACACGATTGTCAAGGAAGCGAGGATCAAGAGGAAAGTGGGATATCTATCGGGGAATTTTGCAAGAAAAGCAGGGAGGAAATTCCTTTTTTAGGGGGGCATAATTTTTCCTAGGTAATAGGAGCTCCTTGTTAGGGCCCTATATTACTAGTGCTCAGTCATAATGATAGTAAATATACCAGTCTTGTTCTTATCATTTACCTTATAGTCCCAATATTCTTATTATTTTGCCCCATAATATCCACAATTGTTATTGTTGTGCCCTTACATTATTATTGTTAGGTCAGCTAGGAATATATTGTGACCCCATGGACTCCTATATATAGAAAGGAGGTTTTTTAATTTGTATCATCCAAGTATTATTCATTTATGTAATCTAAAGGAGGTTTCCCCCTCAAAGTGGTCAATTTCTAAGGCGTTGATCTCCCTTTTCGTATATTTTTGGAAGTTGGTTTCATAACATTTTGTATGAGAGCCTTGGATTCTAGGGTTTCTTTGGCAAGCTTGAGGTCATCGTGGAGTTTGCGCTATATTTTTTTTTTCTATGAAGGTTGAAGCTAAAAAAATCCATTTTCTCTAATCTGGAGAAGGCCATGGAAAAATTTCAGATCTTGGTTCACAAAATTTTCAAAGATATGATCATCGAAAGTTAGAGTTTTTGGAGAGCTCTAGGAATTTCATCTCAAAGAGGTGACCTTAGGGCTGTTAGTATCTTCATCCGTCCGTCAGTGATCAAAATTCTCTTGTTGCATTGCATATTAGGTGTCTCGCTCAGTCAACTGCATTCCATTAGGAGCATGGATCATCTGACGGTAGTGGCTTTTTATACATTTTCCCTCATGTCCTTTACCTGCTGGCCCATTTCCTTTCATCAAGATCATCTGCACTCACTTTTTGTCCTTAAATTTGTAAGATTCATTTCTAGGGTTTTCAGTCCCATTAGGTCTAGGTTTTCATCAATAAGGTCTTCAAAATGCCCAATAATGGTTAGCAGGTGCATGAGGAGTTTGAATAAAGTTCCAGTACTAAATAAATTTCATCATCATATGCCTAGAAATGTATTTTTCCTCAAAACTCTATTTTGAGGAAAAATAGAGTATTTTATCTTTTTATGTATAAATTTGATGTAATTTCAAGTTTTTTTTTTCTTCATATGTAAGTAATTTCAATGGCAACCCTGGTCACCTTGTCAAACTTTAGCAAATCCATCCCCTGAAAAGCAAATTATTCAGTTAATCAGAGGCAAAATGAAGCAAACTAAACAGAGTTTGGAAAGAAAGTGTCAATTGTGAACATTACAAAAGTGGATTTTTTGGAATGGAAAATTAAAGCCTTTGGTATATAAGTCATTTTTCATGTTGCAAAGGGCTCATTTTCATTCCAAGAATAAAGAGTGAGCAAGAAAGGGTTGTGTTGAATGAAGGGAGCAAAATTACAACAAAGTTGTGCAAGTTTGCGGGCGCGGTGCATTGGCTGAGAGGCGCGGCTCATAGAGCTGGCACGACACATTGGGTTGGCCTCCACAGTGTTGAAAACACACAAGCGCGATGCATATAACCTGCACGACACGTTGGGTTTGTGGTGCGGCGCGTAGAGCTGCAAACTCAGTTTTTCACCACGATTTCATTCAAATCTCCATTTTCTCAGTTTCCTCCGGTCCAAAGTAAGTCAAACAACCCCTCCAATGCCTTAAACGTGTGTCTTATTATGTTTATGAGGATTTAATAAAAAAAAATTCAAACCCTACTTCCTTACTCAAGACATGATAGCCTAGGGTTTGTAAACTGGTTTTTGTGGTCATCACTCCCTCATCCTTTAGTCCTTCACTGTTTTTCTAGTTTCATCAACCCATTTCCCTATCCCCCATATCCCTAAATTCATCTACCCCTATCCCAATTCCCATTATCCCAAATCCTAGCTACAAAATTCCCAAACCCCAAATGCTATCCCAAAAGCCTAGAGACTATCCCTAAAACACTTCAATTCCCCAAATTCCAATTGAAAATATTCCCAACATTCCCCTTACCCTCTCCCTTCATAGTCCCTCACACATTTTCATAAACTTGGCAACAAACCAAAGACACCTAAAACTCCTCATACTCATCTAAGACAACACAAAATTTGGCAAACATGGAGACAGATTCCTCTAATGACAGAGATGAAGAAACACATAGTGACTCTCAAACTGAATTGCATGCACCAAGGAGACCTCACAAGAGTGGTAAACATGTACGGGAAGAGCCTACTTCACTTGCTGAGCTGCAGGCCTTCCCTCTTGCTATCACATATTTTCAACAACAGTCTTGTTATCAGTTTTGTGAGATGGTTGCTAGAGTCCAGTACCATCATGAGTTGGCTAGATTGTTTGTGCTTCATTTACATAATGGCCAAGTCACTCTTGCAAGTGTGACATTCACCTTAACACCTGAGGCTATCTCTCTAGCAACCAGTATTCCAAATGTCGGAGAGTAATGGAATAAAAGGAAGCAAGTTGACAAGGAACAATATGAGCCATATATCAAGCCTAGTTTTTTTAGACAACTCAGCAGAGTTTTTCCATTTTGGTATCTGAAAGATTCATACGCTCCTTTGATGAAACTCATTATCAAATATTTCAACTGTGAGGGTCGGTTTTCTCGCCTATATGCCTATCACATCAAATTGTTAATGCACTTTACCAAGGTGAGAATGATGAACCTCCCCTACTTCATGTGTCGAAATATTGAGAAGATGACCAGCTTAGTGCAAAAGAAAACTCCTGAGCAGCAGTATAACAGTATCTATCATTTTGCACTCATCAAAATTGTGGTTATGCATTAGCTTGGTTTGTAGGATATTTCATGGGAGGATTTCATTTCTCATGAGTTCTTCACATCTCCTCAGGTACCTCCGGAAGCTTTTCATGAGACCGGTGGACCTTCACATCAGCAGGAGGGTCATGAGACATAGACCGCTAGTGTGCCGGTGTTTGTCACCCATTAGAGGGGCACTAGAAGGTTGTTTGCAGCAGCCAAGCGAGTATTATCTCCACCCGAGGTGGAAGGGGTCTCGCTTCTTCCATCAACAGTGCAGGTACGAGACAAGGGAAAGAGGCCAATACATGATGAGGGGCCTTCAAGAGGGCAATATACAGATTTCATCCTCATTCAGGATGATGACACCGATTTGGGCTCACCAAGCTCAAAGCTTAGAGAGATCATTCGGGAGCAACGGGTGGAGATAAATACTTTGTCCATCAGCCTTCAAAGAGCCAAGTGGATAATCAAATACCTTGAGCAAAGAAACAAGCAGCTAGAGGATCAAAAAACTATTATGGAGCTACAAAACATACGAGAACCGGCAAGCCGCTAAAAAGAGCAAAACCAAGATGACATCACTTGAGCAAGAAATTGAAGCTGATCATGAAACTTGGCTTGAAAGGGTAAATATGCATTTGGAAAAGCTGTTGGAGAAAGCCAACAAATAAAATAACATGTTGAGGCACATGGCCAATCATTATTGGGCGAGAAACCATGTTTGCAAAGCAAGGATCAAAATCTTGAAGGCCAAGTTGAAGAAGGCCTCAAAGCGGCGGAAAAAGCATGATAGGCTTTAGATCTTGGCCGAGGCTTCCTTGGCCCAGCATAGCACATAATGGAGGACACTCAGCCCAAATTTCAAATTTTTTTTTACATTTTTTACATTTTTGAGCTAAAAAATAGACTTTTCTACTCTATGTGTCGCGCCACTTGGTGCGCGCTTTTGATAGGGGACTCCTTTTGATGCAAACTCAACATTTTTGGATTTGTCATGGAAAAATATGCATGCCTACCTATGGCCAATAAATTTTGATAGGTTTTGGGCTTCCAGAAGGGTCAAAAACACCCCAAAAATGACCTTTCTGCCCCTTTTTTGACACACAGGAAGCAGTGTTGGGAGAAATCAGTTTTAGAGGGGAAAATGAAGGCCAAATTCATAAATTCCACTAGTGTTGGAAATTATACAGGCAGACCTTTCCAACAAGCCCACTTGGAGAAAATTTGCACATCGGGAAGGCCTCCAAAATCAGCTGCGAACTAGCACGACGCATAGGGAAATTAGGCACGACGCATTGGAGGATTTTACTCATTTTTTACCTAGAAACTCTGTTTTTCGCCTAGTTTTTGACAGTTTGAATTTATTACTTCTAAATTTCAAACTCATGATGTAATTTAAATGTAATTTGATGGATCTTGATGTAATTTTGTTAATTTTTTACTCATGGAGGTAGATTCATCCATCAAAAGGTGATTTGCAACTGAATGAATCCGTTTCCTAGTTTATAGAGGCAAGTTGTTCCACTACCTACTTTCTAGTTCTTAATTTAGATTTTGCTGGAGCAGCTCCTAAACTCATGAGCTCGACCTCTAGAAGCTAGGATGAGTGGTTGTTTGTCTATATCTTGAAGTTTTTCAGTCATTAGCATGGTTGGACTTTTGGGAATGCTTTGAGCATCATTGTACATTCATCTCTGCAGTTTTGGCAAAGGAATAGACCAGGGTTTGTAGCACTCTTTGGGATTCATGTGGAATTTTTCTTTGATAGCGTGTTTCTCTCTGTAAATTTAAGTCTACTGGTGTCTTATGTATACCATTTTCTCTCTTATTTCTTCTTAACTTAAACAAACAAGGATAAAGGTAGAATTCATTAAAATTTGCAGTGCTCTACCTAGGGTTTGTTTAATTTTCTATGTTTTCAGCTGTTTGAAGAGGATCCCTAAAGGTTTCTTGCCCTCTTCAACTCCTCACCTATCTCAACTCTCCATTTCTTTCAAATTGAAGTGTCAAATCAATTGCCTACCTTGCCCCATTCAGATCTCTGCAAAACTGAGCCTCATTCCCCAGACCCAAATTTGCCTTTCCTCTTGAGCCAACAAAATATCATTAAATTCAATCAAGACTCTTTTGCATACATACCTAGCCTAAAATCAGTCTTCATTCAAGTCATCT
>JAXQQM020070924.1:0-25395 GCA_034641835.2 Pinus albicaulis
AGCCCAAGGATCCTATTTGAGACTGTAGAGAAACTTCCTAAGGTGACAAACAAGGCTAGAGTCATTTTGGATAAAGCTAGGGGGGTCATTCCATGTAGATTTCTTCATGCAAATCTCCATGTAATAAGGCGGATTTAACATCCATCTGATGGACTTCCCATTTAACGGAGGCAGCAAGGGAAAGAGAAAGGCAGATAGAATTCATTTTGGAAACATGGGAGAAGGTTTCAATATAGTTAATGCCTTCAACTTGTGAAAATCCTTTAGCAAAACGATGATCTTTATGTCTCTCCACTTTTCCATCTGGTCCAAAATTCTTTTTGTAAACCCATATGCATCTGACAAGTTTTCTTCTCTTTGGAAGAGGAACAAGATCCCAAGTATCATTTGCCAATAAAGAACAATATTCTACATTCATAGCTTCATCCCAATCTGGATGACCTGAAGCTTCTTCAAAGGTGTCTAGATCAGGATTTTCTGGAACTTGAGCCAATAAGGAAGAGGATCTTTCAAACTGAGAACATGTACGATGTTGATCTGCAGGGTCACCTGCTAGAGAACCTGTTGCATCCCGAGTAGAGTGGATCCATCTTGGAAGCTGTGGAGCTTAAATTTTATCTTGAGGAGGTGGAGGAGGATTTTCGCCCTCGTTGTCATCATCCGAACTAGAGGGAATGTTGTCAAAAATAGAAGAGAAAGAGAGAGGTTGCACATATGATGAATCAAGCTCGCAATCCAAAGGTGGCACACCCGCCGAACTAGGCTTGCAGAGTGATATAATTTCATCAAATTTTACATCTCTTCTAACGATTATATTTCTGGATTTTGGTTGAAGAAGTCTATATGATTTGAAATTTTCAGAATATCCAACAAAAATGATTTTTTCACTCTTAGGTTCTAAGGCTTTATGTTTCACATCTGGAATATAGGCCCAAGCTTCACTTCCAAAAACACAAAAGTGACTTACATCTGGTTTGATTGTGCTCCAAGATTTTTCTGAAGTTATATTCCTTAAAACTTTAGTAGGATTGCAATTCACAATCTAATTTGCACAGTTAATTTCTTCTCCCAAAAAATTAAGACTAAGTCCTTTAGATTGAAGCATACAATTAGCCATTTATTTTAAGGTGCAATTCTTCCTTTTAGCTACACCATTTTGTTGTGGAGTATATAGAACAGTGTGTTGCAATTGAATTCCATGCTCAGTGAAAAAGTTGATAAATTTGTTGTTAACATATTCTCCTCCATTGTATTGTCTTAACTTAAGAATTTGATGTCCAAATTGTTTCTCAAAAAAGGCCTTAAAGGCCAATAACATGTTATAAACTTCACTCTTGAGTTTTAAGAAGTATACCCAAGTGCTTCTAGAAAAATCATCAATGAAATTTAAGAAGTATTTTTATCTAGAGAAAGAAACAATAGGAAGTGGACCACATAAATCATTATACACAAGTTGCAAAGGTACTGAAGCGTGTCAAGAGGCACGTTTGTCAAAACTATCCCAATGTTTTTTTTTTAGTACACATCTAGAACAAAAACCATCTCAACAAGATACCATAGGAAGACTTGTCACCATATTTTATTTACATAGAGTTTGAAGAGAGCGATAGTTTAAGTGACCAAATCACTCATGCCAAATTTTGCTCACTTCTCGGAGGGAAGACATGATGACACAAAGTTGTCAACCTTATACAAAATTGTGGAATCATCAACAATGCAAGTAGCTAAAATATGTCTAGGATCTTTGAGGTCCTTAATTACAACATCATGAGGTGAGAATTCTATTGTTTTCCCTTCACCTAAATGATTTATCTGATAAACATATAGAAGGTTGCAGGACAATCTAGGAACACATAATACATCATTAAACTGACCATTATCTAGATGAATGGTTCCAGATCCTACAACACTAAGAGATCTATCATCACCAACATAAATATTTCTGGTGTTACAATCATTTAAAGAAGAAAACATGGCTTTATTTTTGGCCATGTGGTAAGAGCCTCTGGAATCAATGAGCCACTCATGAGAATGAGAATAAGAAGATACATTTAATGCATAACCAAATCTTGATGCTTGAAAAACACAAGCGGAAAGTGACATTCCTGAATATGAAGTTGAAGAGTTCTCAAAATTGATGTATTGCTTCTTCATTGCTTCTTCCAAGGCTTCCATATTCTTAAAAAAATTGTATTCTACGTGGCCATCACGATTAAAAAATTTGCAATGTTTATCTGTTTTCTTCCCTTTGTTTTTATTTTCCTTATCAGTTTTTTGAGTTGATTTTTCAGTTTGCGGCTGAAATTTCTTAAGACCCTTGTTTGGTTTAGGACCATTCTTTTTAGGATTGTACTTCTTGGGATTCTTTTGATATAGTTGTTGTTGGGCTGCCAAGGCTTTCTTAGAAGAGTTTCTAGTATTAATAAGACCAAGTTGTAAGATTTTTTCTTGTTCTCTTATCAAAGAATGGAAAAAGGCATCAAAAGAAGGGGACTTGTAGGTTGTTCCTTGAGAAATTAGGGCTTATCTAGTGGAATGGAAGGTGGAAACAAATACAAAGTATGAAGGGACAATCTTAGCAAGAATGGAATAGATAAGGCTACCATCTTCCTTTTTGACCTTACAACTTCTAAAATAAGTCTAAGGGTCTTGAATTTGCACAAAAAATCTTCAATATAGGAGAAATAATTGGGGTCCAAAGTAAGAAACTCATTTTTAAGCTACTGGGCCCTAATTTCATTTTGAATGCCAAAAATAGTATTTAGATTTTTCATAGCTGCATCAAGGGTGTCAATTTATTGGATATCATAATCAAAGATACTGAGAAATGGACATTCCTATCAGCCCTCATGCTTGATCTTGTTTATTTTCCCATTTAGTAGCTTTATCTCCATTTTTAGGTTTAGTTTCTTGTCATGTGGCTATTCTATAAATCCCTTTACTTATAAGTAATTCTATAGTGTAGGAAAACCATTGGAAATAATTGTTGTTGTTAAGAATAATTGGGCATGTAATTTCCATTTTAAAAAAAAAGTAAAGCTGAAAATTCTGAATCTAACTGCTCCAATGGAAAGATCTCGAAAAATTAGGTTGGTTAAAAAAACCGGCTCGGAAAATGGCTTCCGAATGAAGAAGTTAAACCTTTTTGAAATAAATGTGTTGTAGATGCCGAATAGTTACGTGAAAGGTTGAGAGTTGATGATGAAGTTCTACATTTTTTTAAAAATCCCCCCTTTTCCAAAACTAATACAATAATATCACTTTAAAAAAAAACTACTTTATGTGGCCCACTTTTATAAATAAGCGAGAGTCACTTTCACATGTGTTTTTAATAAAACCCTCTTTTTAAAACCGACAACTTGCCCAGGGGCTTCATAAGAAAATTTAACTTAACAAAAAGCTTTTTACAAAAAGAAGCTTGAGAAAGAGACTTGAACCCAAGACCTCTATTCTCATAAACTAATTTTACACCAAGTGAGATAGTAAAAGGATTATGTAATTGCTTGAAAGAAGGAAGGGGCTTTTTTTTTTTACTCTTCAATGTGCATGATTTTTCTTGCAAAAAAAGACACAAAATGTGTGAAAAAAAAAACAAATATAAAACCCTTATGGTAGAATGTTAGATTTCCGATTTGTCTTACCAACAACTATCCTTTTTTTCACTATTTTCTAATTTCTCGAGATCGCACAAAGACGCAGGGAAAGAGCATACGTAGCAAAACAAATCTCGTCTTCCTGTTTCTGATTTGTCGAGATCGCACACAGCGCAGAGCAAAGAGCATACACAGAGAAGAGGGTATAGATCTGGTAACAAAAAAAATATAAACTGAAATAAACAGAAGGATTAATAAATATAACTGCAAAAAAGATACTTTATACCTCCAGATCTAAAATGACATAACTTGGGCCACTGGAAACCTTTTCGCATGAACCAAAAGGGGTTCCTCACTATAGCAGATGCTACAGACACAAAAAAGCATTTCTCTTGGCCTGAAAGTGGTCAGAAATAGTACATCTAGAAAATGATAGTCACATGTAGTCAAACCGGCTTCGGATTTGGATCAAAAATGGATGCGACCCTCAAAATGGCTCTGATACCATGTAGGAATTTACAGGTAAGTTCCTTAGATCAAACACCAAAGGTCACCGCTCACAAACAAATCACAAATCAATACACCAGTATTTGATGTGGTTAAAACCCTCGAAGAGGGAAACAATCCACAACCTGAGCCAATGTGACCACTTTAGGCAATTTATTAATATAAAAAAGAAAATTTACATAAGCTTCTCTCATAAACAGTTACCAAACAAATGACCCTCCATGCTCTTTGAATAGAGATCATGGACCAATTGGGTGTTAAATCATAGATCAAGTGTCGGTAATAACTAGGAGAGAGTTAACCGTTGGATCACTACATATTGTGACCGTCGGATTATAAGTTAAAAATCTACATAGTAAAGAAACACACTTTACCTAACTCTACTCTAGACCAAGTTATACTTAACTATTTCTTATGTGTCAGAATATCCTAACAGAAAGTTCAAATCAAAAGATCAAATGGAAGATAAGAAGAAAGGGTAGGAAGAAATGAAGGCTACTAGTCAACATAAATATTCTCATAAATATAAGCTTTATGAGATGACTAAGGTCATCATGAATTTTTCTAATAATCTTGTCAAAATAGAACTGGAAAACAAGAATCCTCCAGGAAAAATTCAACAGGGAAAAATCATAAATTTTAATCCTTAATTTAGGAGACAACCACTGCAGATCATGCAAGGAGATAAAAAATATCAAGATCAGATAAAACCACCTTTGTATATTGAGGATGAACCAGAGGAAGCAGTGAAAGACAATATTAAGGAGAAGGACAATAAAATTTCTACTTTGTATGAAGAGGAAGGAGAATTAGTAATAAATGAAGATTCAAACTTGGAAACTCATGTGCCTTTGGATGATGATGAAATTAAATATTAATGTAATAAATTTACATATTTTATGAAAGAAAAATTGCATAAAAAGTATGATCTTAGGTCAAGGAAGAGATCAAGAATTCAATACAGTGCAAAAGAGTAAACAAATCAGAAATTTCTTCAACAATATATAGAACAAGTTGATAAAGGAAAGCAACCAATGAAGATTGTTCCAACGGTCTCAGTCCAACAAGGAGAAAGTTCCAGCAATAAGAATGACATAAGAGTGTCGCACAAGGTTTTTCAACAACCTAATTTCAATTCCAACAATATGTCAAATCAGAATTCGAATGAAGAAGAACAATTGAAAATAGTGAAGGAGGGTCATTCTTTCAATTTATTAAAAGAATTGGAAAAAATAAAATTTCCAATTCCTTTGGTTGAGTTGGTAAAGAATCCAAGTTAAAAAAAAGGTTTATGATTTTATAATTTTGTCTCTAGACAATCACTGAGATGATGTAGTAAATTTGCAAAAAAAGAGGTCAATGGTGATGTTTGGCCCTCATGTCAAAGAACAAGATTCTTCTACACCTCCTTTCTATATTTCTCTTCTTGTGCATACTTTCATTTTTCATAATTATATGTTGGATTCAAGGACCTCTCATAATTTAATGCCTCTTTCATTCATGAAACAATTAAATTTGAAAATTACAAAACCTTATCAAGAGCTTTACTCTTTTGATTCAAAGAAGGTTATATGTGTGGGGCTCATAAAATATTTGGTGGTTTCATTGGCTCAGATTCCAACCAGAAGAATTGTCATGGATGTGGTTGTTACAGATATTCCAACTCAATTTGGGATGTTGCTCTCAAGATCTTGGGGAGCTAAGTTGGGAGGAGTGATAAAAATGGATTTTACATATGCCATTATTCTAGTTTTTTAAGGATAAGAGAGGATATTATATCGAGAGACCAAGTTTGTGAAGACCATCACCAAGGATGGTTCTAGTAATTCTCATGTTTATAGTCAGGAAAAGGATGACTTTTCCTATTTTATGTTACAAGAATCTGAAGATATTGCTATAGGCACATAAGTGTAGCTCCCTTTAACAATTAAAAGCAAGGATCTAGTCGTCAGTGGAGTCTAGAAGTTGTATTTTGATGGTGCTTATTCAAAGGAAGGGAATGGACATGGAGTTATATTGATTTCTCCAAAGGTCATATTATTCCTTTATCTTACAAGTTGGAATTTGAATCCCCTAATAATATCACTGAATATGAGACCTTGGTTCTTGGTTTAAAAGTTACAAGAAACTTACGAATACAATATATTTTTACTTTTGGATATTATGAATTGGTTTTTAAACAAATCAGGAACCAGTGTCAAGAAAAACATCCAAGGCTCAAAGCCTACAGAAATAAAGTGTGGGATTTAGTATACAATTTCTTTTCTTCTTTTAATATACAAATTTTACCAAGGGAAGGAAATAGACTAGCTGACTGACTAGCAGTTGCAACTAGTACTTTCAAACCTCCATTAAATCCCCAGCCCATATATGAATTTGAGACCAGAAGCAGGCCTTCCATTCTAGAAAATATAAAATACTGGCAAGTTTTTGATGATGAAGAATATATTAAAATATTTTTTGAAATGGTAAGTGAGTTTTCAAATTTGTAAATTTACCAAGAAGATGAAAATGAAGAAATTTAGGATGATGAACAGAACACTAAGTTGTATTTCAATAATTCTATAGGAGAACATGAAATAATGCAGTTGAAAAATAATGTGATTCCTAAAGGGTTGGTATCTCTGGAGAGGTTGTTTAATGCAAATGATGTTGATGTTAATGTGAAAAAGAAAAATTTAGAAGATGATATTGAATATTGCAACTGTTATGAAACCAGCTCCAAAAATAGAAGAAAGGAGAGATCAGCACCTTAGAAATAAGCCACTTAGAGGGGGAAACCTCCTTTACATTACATAAATGAACAATTCTTGGATGATACAAATGAAAAAATATCCTTATATATATATGATTCCAAGGGGTCACAATATAATCCTAGTCGACCTAACAATAATATTGTAAGGCCGCAATAATAACAATATTGGGGTTATAGTGGTACATCAATAACGATACAAGGGCTACACTAACAACAATAAGGGACTACACTAGTAATATAGAGACCTAACAAGCCCCAGTCCTTCAAAAGAGTGTTGTCCTCAATGCTTGAGTAGCTCTGGGTGCTTCTATATAAAATTCTCATCCTCCCATGTAGAATATTCAGTGGGTAAGTTCTTCCACTTGATGAGATACTCTGAAATTGATCGATTTCGTAGCTTTTGAGTTCTTGTTTCTGTGACTTCTTCAGGTTCCAATATAATTTTTCCTTCCTCATAAAGTGTAATATTCCCATTTAGCCCAAGCTAATGGGAATATCTTTTTTTTCCTTGTTTTATCTTGCATTTCATATTAATGAATAAAATGTGATGGAGGACATGTAAAACTCCTAAAAACCATGAATAAATCAATGCCTATGTAAAAAGAGACAAATCTGGGCCATGTAAATAAACTCTTGCATGTGTGAATGGGTTTAAATCACAAGATTGGGTCAACCTTGACCAAATCAATAGCGCAGTCTAGGTGCAATGAGCCTCATGGATAAGAAACACAGTTCTAGATGGAGGCACCACATGTGAAAGGGGCTAACTCATTGAGGTGGTTTATGGTTTGACAAGGCTTTCACCCTATAAAATAAGGAGGAGGACAATAGGAAAAGGTTGTTCAGGATATTATTTCCTGAAGGTATTGTCTGTTTAGACACTCCTCTTCGATTTTTCCTATTTAGGATTCCCACCTCCTTCCTTGAGTAGCTCTTAGAGGAGTCTTGTTTGTCTAGTCCACTATCTGGCATTTGGCCAAGCCACATCTTGCATCTACAACACAGTCCTTCTTAGGATTGGGTTTTCCATGTGAGATGTTAGTCATCAGTATTTTTCACCTGTTAATGATGAATGGTTTTTAAAGCCAATTTTTCTAGAAGTTGATCTCCAATTCGTCAAATCTTTCATCTAGAAAACACCCTTAAATAATTTTTGTCCTCCTACCTTTTCCAGTCAGCCTATGATGAGAAAAACGTAGTTGTCAAGTCCTATCTAGTTTCAGTCATATAATCTTGTCCATGAGCTGTCATAGCTAAAGGTTATCTATTGTCATTTACCCTCATCCCCAAGTCATTCATCATCCAACTATTGATAATAATGCCAGCCACTCTACCTCTGGTCATATGTCATCTTAAGCTCTAGTCATCCCAAAGAGAATACTCAAAATCTGTCAAAGATCTCCCCTAAGTTAGGTATTGGTGCTTTAGGAAATCCTTACTTGGCAAAAGCATCCTGAGCCAAAATATTTTGTTCAATACCAGCCAACCCTGAATTAGCACTTAATCTGCAAAAAACAAAGCTTGATACACCCATAGGTCACACCACTAAAAGGTCTTGATGTCTCAGTAGTACATGTTTAAAAAACCAAAGTGATACAATGTTGATCTACAATGTTTTAGTGTCTCTTTCAAAAGTAGAGATGTACAAGTATTCCAGAAGAAATTGTCAAGCTAAACATAAGAAGACAACTACTTCTCATGTTGTTTTGAGCCTGGGATAAGAATACTAGTCAGAGAGAAAATTCAATAAGCCTCTGCAAACACAGTCAAGAAAGGTTAGTAAGAAATGACTAGCCAGCAAATACTCTACAACTACAAGTCATGTGGCTCCTGGTTTAAAGATTCACAAGGATATTCTGACCACAGGATACATATCTTAGAACATGCCTCTTATAGCATATTGTCAAATTTTCACTTTATTACTTATTGTGATATACCAGGCAGAGATGTGTATTACAAGGAAAGATGACACAGTCTGAGAAAGGGATGAAATTTCATGACTGTGTTAACCTCCTCCAAACATGAGCAGATGGTTGGGTCACTTGTTGCAAACCTCCTCCAAGAAAAAACAGATCGTTGGGTGACTGTGTTAACCTCCTCCAAACATGAGCAAATGGTTGGGTGACTTGTTGTAAACCTCCTCCAGTATAAAGAGCAAATGGTTTGGAAATATTATGTTAACCTCCTTCATTTAAAAGAAGATGGTTAGGAACATGATAAAGGCATCCTTCATTTAACAAGCAGAGGGTCAGGAATAGAGGTATAGCCTCATTCAAAGAGCACAAGACTAATAGTGTTTCAAATGGCCTAAAGACTCGTTTACACCACTTCCTCCAAAGGATTAAACAACTGATACACCAGTAGTGTTTCAAGCAGTGTTTAAAGGAGTTCACTATTTAAAAGACAAGGTTGAAAATCAGTAGGAAGCAACTGAAGGTTCATGGTGAAGCCATTTGTGACATCATCAAAGTAGTGATACAAGGGTGTCAAAAGAAGTCTTTTCTCTTTATCTATGAAGGCCTCCTTCGAAGAGTAACCAGAGGCTAGAATGTCCAAAACTTGGAACAAGCTCATCAAAATGACAAGAAGGGTATGAAAAAATGAGTCAAATTCAAGACAACGTTCAAAGAAACAAGGCATACCATAGTCATAGACAAGACCTCTTTATGTACATATGAACAAACTCTATTGGTGTATATGATTGCATTGAGGGTCTTTAAAAGCCTTCTCCTTGATAAACAGATATAGGTCAAATCTTGGTGAGTGCAAATGAGGTTTTTTCCACAGTCAAGAGAAAATTTTATAAGGTGCCTAACAGTTCAGTAGTCTTTGATATGGCTTTTGAAGTAATTTTCCTTTTTAAGGGACAGAACAGCCTCAGTCTTCAACAATACCCTCCTCATATGCATACAAAGAGGATAGTTAAGAAAATAGGTCCCGATGGTATTTTAAAAAGTAATATATTACCAGGAACAATGATTTATGTTTGATATGAAAAAAAGCCTTTTCAAAAGGCATCCAAACCATTGCAAAGTAAATACAAAGGTTTTTGAGCTTATTTGAATTATAAAGGCGGAAATGACCATTTAAAGGGCCCATTATGCAAATGTCAAACCACGAAGCAATCATCCTTAGCTGCTCATTGAAGAAACAAAGGTTTTTCGGGAAATTTTTCAAGTTATCAATGCTCAAGGTCTGTGTGGTGCGCATGTGAGTGCCGATACAAAGCATTTGAATGCAGGCGTAGCGCGCCTGTAGCGGCACGTGGCGCACCTGTGTCTTCGGTCACCGGGAGCCCGAAAAAGACTAGACAGCCTCCATCTGCGTGGCGTTTTCTCCTGCAAGCATGCCGCTCACCCAAAAGGTTTCCAAAAACTCCTTTGAAAGCTAAATCAATGATCAACAAGGCCCATAAACATTCTTCAAGGTACTTCTTCACTTCTTGGTAATTTTTGAAGTTAAAGGGGGGTATTTTTTTTTTGTTTTCCCTAAGAAGAAACAGTGATTTTGAAAGCACTTCATCATCTAAAAACACAGAGATAGACAGTGGTAAAGAGATAGATTTTTTTTTAAAATTGAAGGAGGTCTCCTTGTGTTGTGAAGAGGTCTCAAATTTTCTTGAAGAGGTGTCCTAACAAGGTTAACAAAGCACAAACCTTATCTCCTAAAACAACAAAGAAAGACACAGTGATTATGAGTTTGGGAATTTGGTCAAAATCAAAGAATTTTTTGTTGCTGTGAGTGTCAAGGATTAAAACAGTGAAAGAAGGTAGGTTTGTTATCCCAATTTGAAAGCTCTTTGTTGTTCTATAAAAATAGCTAAGACTGCCCACAGTTACTATAAAGGAGCAGAGTTAGTTTAAGAGGTCTTCAAATCAATGTAAAAGAAATATCTTAACATTATTTTGCAAAGGCATTTGTTTGTTAAAACTAATAAGGAAACAATGGTTATAAGATGAAGGCTTGGTCAATTTAAAGAGGTCCTTTCTATGTTGTTAGATAGTAAACTTTGTGCAGCCCCCGGAGTCCAAAAAGAAGTGTCTGTTTTGAAAGTTCTTCAAGTCAATTGAAAGATATCTTGCTTACTTTTTAAAAGGGCAGTGAATAGCAAAGGGGCAGTGCTTGAAGATAGGATATTTTGTGCCAAGACAAAATAAATCCTTCTTCAACAAAGAACCTCAAACACATATTTTCAATATCTTTGCCCAAACACAGTGATAAAGTGTTTTTGGTTATCATTTGACAAAGTACTTGTTTCTTGGCATCAAAGAAGCACAGTGACTTACAAAGAGGACAAGGTGTGGTGTGGGGAAACCATTTCAAAGACCATTTGAAATAGCTTGTATTGGTCAGCCAGCAAAGAGTATCCAAAGAAAAATGCCTCCTAGGCAAGATAGAAGAAGTGGCCCTCACAAAAGGTATGAACCTTTTTCAACTGAGGAAGTAAATGCCCATCCTTTAGTTATTTTTAACTTTCATGAAGTTGGATGTTTAGAGTTTTGTCAAAGGGTTTAGGAGGTGAAAATTTATCTTCCCTTGACACATATATTGGCTTTAAGACTGCAAGGGAAACATGTTCAGCTAGCAGGCTTAGACTTCAAGTTTTCTCCTAAATCCATTTCCAGAGCTACCAAAATTCTGTATGTTGGAGAAAAATGGTTTAAGCGGAGCTACCTAGAATCAGAACAGTACAAACCCTTTTTGAAGCCAGAGCATCAGGATGCATGCGCATCCATCTTTCCTTTTTCATATTTGTTGACCAGCTATGCTCCCCTCATGAAGATAATCATGAAATATTTCACATGCGAGAGAAGGTTTTCCGAGGTCTATGCTTACCATGTCCGACTACTCATGCACTTCACAAGAACCCAATTGTTAAACCTCCCCTTTTTCCTCCATAGAAGTATTGAAAATATGGCTTCCACCATTCAAAAGAGACCCTCCTCTCAGCAACCAGCTTGTCTTTTCCATCATTCACTTATCAAGATTGTCATTCTTCATCAACATGAGAAGAAGGAAATCTCTTGGGACGCTTTCATTTCACATCCTAATTTTGCCATTGTTTCTTCATCCCATGCATCTCCTTCACCTTCCACTAAGCATCTTTCTCCTTTTTCTAGTAAACCCATTCCTAAGAAGCTAAAATCTCCCATGATTGATCAAGAAGAAGAGCATAATGAGGAAGAAAAACACAGTGAGAAATAAAGACACAATGATGAAGAGGAGCACAGTGAGGAAAGGAAACATAGTGATAAAGAAAAAAACAGTGAAGATGATCCAAGTCAAAGGGAGAAGAGTGAAGAAAAACACAATGAGGAAAGGCAGCACATTGATGAAGAAGAATACCATGAATAAGAGCAAAACAGTGAAGAGGAAAATCATGAAGAAATGAAACATTTTGAAGAGGACCACAACAGCCACAAAGAGGAGGATATTGGTAGCCCTCACAACAGCAAACATGATGAGGATGAAGCAAAAAACCTTGAGGATACAAAGCCTAAAAGTCCTAAAGAAAGCAGGGACAAGAGTGAAAAGGGCAGTCTTCAAAAAGACATGCAAGGTGACAGTCAAAGCATTCATGAAGAAGGTCAAAACAGTGGCAAGGATGATGAGGGGAGTAGCAAGGGCAAAGAGAAAAGAGAGCATGTGCTAGCTTCCTCTCCTAGGCAAGGGGCCATGCTTTCTTCTCCAAAGGTGACAAAGCCCCGAACATCAAGAAAGAGATTGCCTCAAACTGTAACTCCAAATGTTACTGGAGCCCTCTGAAGCAAAGGGAAGTTGCCCAAGAAATCAATTGTTGAATTACCAAAGAAAAGGAAGACCAAGAAGGACACCCAAAGCAAGGGAAAGGAGAAGGAAGAAAGTATCCATGAGAAAGAGAGGGACTTTGACATAATTCAGATAAACAGTGATGATAGCGACAATGAGGCCAGAATCCTAGAGTCTCTCTTGATAAATAGAGAAGAACAAATTCATGATCTAAGGGCAGATCTAGAGAGGTCTAAAAACCTCATTCACTTTCTGCAAACACAAAACAAGCAGATGAGTGTCCACATGGCGGTATATGAAACATGGGCTATCAAGTATCAAAAAGAGGCCTCCAAAGCGCAAATTGAGTTGGAAGAATTCATGGGCGAGTTCAATGATAGTGAAGATGAATATCAAACAAGAAGAAAGAGGCCAAGGACCATGGGACTCAGAAGAGCCTTAGAGAAACAAAAAGAGGAAGAGGCTTCCCTTTTCCAATCTTTTCCTCTTACTACCTTATTCATCCAAGAGATAGAAAAAAATAGAGAAGCATGGATTGAAAGGGTGAATGAACACTTGGAGAAGAAGTTGGAAAAGGCCAATAGAGATTTGGACCTTCAAAGAAGAATGATCGGGCACTATAAGAAGCTTAATCAGTGCGCCCAACGGAAATTGAAGGCCACACAAGAAAAGCTCAAGGAGGCTCAAAAGAGGCGCCCGGCACCAAAAATGAAGAAAGACATATCAAGGCTTCAAATTTTGGCCTCCGCTTCTCAGCATGCTTCTGAAAACCCATGAGGGTCATGCTCGCCAAAATTGGGCTAAAATCAACAAGTTTTGGTTTTTTGACATTTTTGGGCTTTTTGCTAAAAATCATGGGCATCGCCATTTCTGTTTGAGACATCCTCAAAGGATGAAAATGGTATCATTGGATGCCATAATTTCAGGGGCATCTACTCAGTGATTTTCATATCAATTGAAGATGATTTGGTCCCCCAAAATGGCGAAAAACAGTCACTTTTTCAACACTCTGCCCCGCATATCAGAAAAGTCTAATTTCTGGGTTTTTTCACGCAGGTCAGATTTTCATAGGACTTTAATGATCATTTTGGAGAAAACAAAGCATTTGCAGAAACTATACATCCATATCTTTCCAACGAGCCATCATGAGCCTCATTTTGACATCCAGAAGGCCTCCAAAAGTGGCCCACAAGACAAGGGATTTTCTGTTGATATATTTCTTAAGTATTTTTGGGAAAAATGCACTTTTCTGAAGTGGCTTTTCCTAATGTGCGTTTAGCCTTTTTTGGCCATGGTTAGTTAGGAAAAGTCAATATAATTTCCTTTTTTAGCATTTTTAGGATATTTTTATAGATATTTTGTGCCTTGGACTTTGCAAAGCCTCAAGGACAAAATCAGATATTTTTGATGGGCCAATGAGCTTGCAAGTTGCACTAGGAGGTTTTCCCTCATCTTGGCCTATATATTCCAAGAGACTTCATTGTAAATAAGGCTGAACTTGATGATATAGAGAAATATATGGTTATGCAAGCTTGGAAGAAATACTTGTCTCATGCATTGGATAGTTTCTTGAATGTTTTTGATGATGAAAGAGAATTGTTGTTGCATTCCTTGACTTGGTAAAATGGTATAGTGTCCCTCTCTGTTATGCTTCTTAGTTTTCATTCATATTTCATGCTCTTGCTTGCTATAAGACAGTAGAGAATAGATTTGAGACATGCCCTTGAAGGCACCTCAGATTTCCTATTTCTTTATAGCTTCTATGTTTTCTTCCTTCTTAGTCATATCAAAGAATCCTTGATTGCTCTTTGATCACTGAAGAAATTGTTTGCTTGTTTCATTTATGGTTTTACGCATGCTAAGTATGATTCAAGGTATGCCATGCTTACTCATGGCTAGTCATAGCTCCACCTCTGAAACATTTCTTTGATTGTTTGATTGTCCTAGTTGAACCAAGGAGGTCTTGTATTGATCTTGCCCTTTTCCTAAAACTCTGCAATCTTAGTTCGAAGTGTCTGATAGCTTGAAATACTATGTCTAGGAGTTTCCTCATAGTGATTTGAGTTATTTTTTTGTCTTAATTTTCTTTCCCCAAAGTCTGATAGCAATTTCCTAAAGTTAGAGAGTCATATATCTCTATGTGTTACTTGAATTTTTATTTCTATGCATTTATCAGTTTATAGTTACATTTATCATGATTAATGGTTAGCTCTACCATGTTTATGTCAGCTATTGAACTATTTATGTTGAAATCCTTTGTTCTTCACAAACTTAGTGTCCATCCCACTTCATTCTACCCAAAGATCCATTTTACCTTGATCAAATCGGCCCTTCAACATACCTTGTATCACCATCATAAGCTTTCATGACCTTTTCGACCCCATAGCCCAGTTGATCTGACAATATTTTTATCTATCTTAGTCTTTGATTAGTTCCTCCCTCACAAACCTAAAAGCAAAACCAAAAACCTACTTCATAACTAGCCTAAAATCAAAAACATAAGAAGCAAACACATATATATCCCTTACACAACTAGAGAGAGCCCTCTCTGAGTCCAAGAAGGCTAGGTCCTTGGGCTCCAAATATTGGTTTGATGTTGTCCTGTCACTTGGCTTTCCAATCAGCCAAATCATGGGACCCTAACATAATGGCAATCACGGTGGGACTCTAAGTGATAAACAAACTTAGACTTCCCTAAACATTTCAGCAGCCTTAGGAATACTATCTGGTTGACTTATCCCACCTCTCACTAACATAATGGTGATCACAGTGGGACTCTGAGTGATAAACAAACTTAGACTTCCCTAAATATTTCAGCAGCCTTAGGAATACTATCTGGTTGACTTATCCCACCGCTCACTAACATAATGGTGATCACGGTGGGACCTTCTGAGTTAGTGACAATCTAAGTACTCCTTAGTAACTCTCAAAGTCTCAATCAAACTTAGAAAAACTGAAGTGTTGTCTGAAGAGTAGAAGCTAGCTTTTTCACCATATTAGCAAAATGATGATTCAGTTATAGGAAACTCTTCCAAACCTCATAGGCTACACATAGAAAACTCAGAAAACCCCAAAAAACATCCCCAGATTGGCTTTTCCTAGTTATTGGTGGTGGACCATAAGTACATCTCTATAAAAACAACCAAGTTCCACCTGGCGACTCCACTAGCCTCCAATAGGCCTAAAACTCCATAAAAACCAAAAATTTCATAAACCATACCTTTCTGTTGACTCATCCTTTCCAAACTTAAAATTCATGGTGCAAACTCTGTAATCAGTGAAAAACTAAGTATAACTTAGCGATTCAGAAAACTTCACCTAAACATAGGAGATAAATAGAATAAACTTGTAAATAGAATCATTAGCTTGTCCAAATAGTCTAGCAAACTGTTGAAACTAAGTGATCACTCTTCCTTGCAAGTCTTCACCTCAAATTTTTCTAGAAAACTTTTTACCGAAAGCATATTTGATAGTATTGGTGGTGGACCATAGATCTCAAAGAAATCCACCTGGTCACTCCACTAGCCTTCATTTTTGTTTTGACCATTCTTCACATTAGAAAAACCCCTAGAGAGGCCATCCATCCAAAACAATCAGAAATACCATCCTCTCTAAAACTCTGAATTTGAAATCTAGCTTCACGAAAAATCAATACCAGATCTCATCCAGACGCAAATCCCCCTATCATAGTTGATAACCCAGAGAAGATTATGTGGCAAACTTCCGAAACTGGCAACTTAGCTACCGATAGGTCCATCCATAAAGCAAGATCAGAACCTGAATATCTCACATCCTTGCAGGATTCCCCATTTGACTTAAAATCAGCAAAAACCCTTTTTAGAAGCAAGTCACAAAGTAAAATAAACTTTGACGATATTGAGCCCTTAGATTTGCAACAGAGTCCTAGCTGAGAAGCCTCACCTACTACACCTCTCGACTTTTAGCTTCTCCACCACTTTGGCTCCTACCATCCCAGATCTGCTCAAAATCAGTTCACTAGTCCAAGTACATCTGCCACACCCATCCAAACCACCACTGTTCAAATCACCTCAGCTCATCCTACAAGCCCTCATATTTTAAATCAACCATTAGCTCCCGTTATGGCAGCTTGGTATGCACCTTTGGTATTACCACACCCTTTGGCACCTTTACAACATGACTACCAATCCAAAATCTCGCACTTTACTGGAGTTGAGGCTACTACCACCCAACAACATGTAGGTAGAATTAGCGACGCCTTTGAATACATGGAGATAGAAGACGAGACCATAAGAATGAGGATGTTTGCCCAAATCCTGGGCGGAGAACCCAAAAAATGGTTTAAGATCTTAACTCCAAACAGCATACACAATCTCCCAGAACTTTACCAAACCTTCATAAATAAGTGGGAAATCAGAAAAAACCCCATTCAAATCCTGTCTGAGTATAACAATCTAAAAAGGGATAATGGGGAAAGTGTCCAGAACTATTGCACTAGGTTCAAAAGTGTTTATAACGCCCTCCCGCCTCACTTCAAACCTCCACTTGGCTCAGCCTTAGCAAAGTTTCTTGAAGGCTTTGACCCAGACATGACTTATCAACTAAGAGACAAGGACCCTACAACCTTAGAGGAAATGTAAAAAGTGGCCATCAATGCAGAAGCCAACTTAGCAAAAAAGAGAGCTAGAACTAGATCAGAAAGGAAAGTCACATACCGGGATGAGGTCGCCCCTCTAGTCCCTCCCTTAGATCCTAGAATAGATGACTTGGTTAGATCCATGGTGAAAATGTGGGAAAAGATAAGTGAAAAGACACCTATTAGGGACAACCAACCAAACCCTCAAAATAGAAACCGGAACCAAAAATTTAGGAGATAACAGCCTCAAAACAAACCAAGGGAAACTGACCAACAAATCAGGCCACCCTTTAATGAAAACTATGTTCATGAGGAAGAGAGGGATACAGAACCCATTGATGAAATTCATTTAAACCTAATAGGTTCTGATAACGAGGGTGAGGTTTACCTCACAGAAGAAGAACAAGCTTTCTTCTCCCCGAATCAAAATGAAACCAACTATGAGGACCCTGAAGATCCTGCTATATGATTTCAGAATGCCATAATAGAATCCCATAGGCAGTATGATCTTAGAAGTAAAAAAAACCAAGACAACTCCAAGAAAGGTAGTTGAGACACTGCTGTTACTAAAACCCCTGATACCATCCATAAAAGAGCAGTGGATAGCAACAAAATCATGGTCAAGAAAACTGACCAAAACAAAGATAAAGCTATTCAGAAAATTCTTGGCCTAGATCTTCCTAGTACCTTTACCAAAATCCTTGAGATGGCTTTGTTGAACAAAATATCGAACCAAAGTCAGCAAATTAAGAACATAGAGAAAGTCATGGCTGAAAAAACTGAAGCAAAACTATTTAAACTACAAGCACCCTTCAGTTTTGAAGGAGAAATCACCAAAATAAAGATCGCCATGCCTCTCACTGAACTTATCACCCAAAGCTCTTACAAATCCCAAGTGCTTAAGGTCCTGAATATAGGAAATGATGCAAATACCCTAAATCTAGTTGATGTCACCCCTGAAGTGTTGTTTGGTCCAAAAATAGAAGGGAAATTCCAAGAAGGAACCACTCTTCCCTTTTACATCAGTCTGAATATACATGACCAAATCCTACACATGCCATGCTAGACTCCGGAGCCTTGCATAATCTCATGCCAAAGGTGGTGATGGAAAGATTAGGCCTAGAAATAACAAAACCTTATAAAGACTTATATTCATTTGATTCAAGTAGAGTCAAGTGTCTAGGCTTAATCAAATATATTTGTTTCAGTTTGGCCCAAATACCTGCAAAACACCTGATCATGGACATAGTGGTAGCAGACATCCCTCCCAAGTACGAAATGCTTTTATCCAGAACTTGGGGAGCCAAGCTTCAGGGAAATATTCAACTTGATATGTCCTACACCACTATTCTTGTGTTTAACCAAACTAGAATACTCTATCAAGAATCACGCATCAAATATATGGTCAGCAACCAAGAAAGGTCAGATAACATCCCGATGTACTCCTTGCATTCTGATCTGAATTCCTTCATTTTACACACTGATGAAGACATTGAGGAACAGTTAGGAGAATTTGAAACAAACTTAGACCCACCACATCAGCTACCCCAGGTTCTCTGTGATGAGCTAGACGCTCAAAATTATCATGACCATGAGCAGTTATGTCTTGAGGAAAGAGAGTTTGTTCCTCTTGAAACAGAAATAGAGAAAGAAGCACAAAACATTATATACCATCAAGCAAATTTCTCAAACCATAGACAAACATCAGCAGTAACATCAGGAGACTTTTTCAGAACAAAGGCACTAGAAGACTTGCATATTACCAACCTTTTTGGAAATCAGGGGCAAGGAAGCTTAATGTTCTTACCATACCTTGAGGATTTATCATCTCATAACTCTACCCCCTCAAATGAAACCTTGATTGTAGCCACAACAGCTAAAAATCTAGAAAAAATGTCTGGTAAAGTTCTTATAAAAGGATATGATGACTGCAGTCCAAATATACTTGAGTTGTGTGAACGAGCTAACATTCTGTCACTCCACCAAAGACTTAGAACTACTAGAATTTGCAAGATTGTTCAAGATACTACTCTTTGTAGACAAAACAGTGAGAAGCACTATGACACTACCATTACTCCAAGAATAGCTTTGACAAAAGAAAATACAAAAATCTTGACCAAAAAATAATAATCAAAGACAAGACAGCTGGACATAGGATCTGTGTTGATTTTAGAAACACAAATACACACCCTTGGGATAGAAATTATATCCTTCCTGCTCAATACCATGCTATACAAATGATAGGTGCTTCTAGTCGTGTGTCTTTACAAAATGATGTTTCAGGGTATCGCCAAATAATTCCTTTGCAAAGCAAACAGCTCAAAGAATTTTTCAAGTATGTTGGAAGTAGTTCCATATTCAAACCCAGAATTGCAAAACCATTAGACACCAAAAACATGCTCCTAAAAGCCATGTTTCCAGTTCTAAATTTTTGCATTCTGATGTACCTTGATGATGTCATCATATACTTCAAAAATAACAAATAATATCTGCATTAATTGAAAAAGATGTACAACAAAAGGAGAAGTCGAGATCAAAGGTATAAAGAAGTACAACGGGAAGATACGGGGTTGTTTAGAGATTCATGCATGAATCTTTATGTTATGCTTGAAAGAGAAAATTTTCCAAACTTTTCTTTTCAAGAGCTGAGTGGACCAAGAGTGTCAGGAGATCCTTATGAAGATAAGATGCTCAAGTTTCACCATTTTCAGGATTTCTAGTTCCAGATTTTTCAATCATTGTATATATCATTGTTTCAAGAAATAAAACAAAAAACAGAAAACTCAAAAACAATATAAAAGTAGAAAAAGAGGGGAGTTTAAAAAATAGAAAGAAAGCCCCATGTTCAAAAAAATAGTCATTCTGAAAGCGCACAAGTCTAAATGCCGCTACTAGTGCTCAAAATGTCTTGTTCAGTTATCTAGCCTAATCATAACTGGACATGTTTTAAATTTATTTTCTGATAAGTTAGTGAGAGGAGAGATAGTAAATATTGTGTAAGCTTGACTTGTCAAAGAAAATAGATTAGGAAAAGATACTGGTTCCACATGCTCAAAACAGAATCAAAGAGGAAAACAGGGATGAAAAACAAACTGTGTATCCTAACCCTGATTTTTCTAAATTTCATGTTCATGAAAAATAATATTTGTGTGCAGCTTGTCTTTCATGCCACAAGTACATGACAAATCAAACTGTCTAATCCTAATTTGGTCATTTTTGAATTTCATGTTTTAGATTAGAGAATAAAAATCCTGTCAAACAGCTTAATCTTGACAGTCGATCTAGCATAGGTAGAGAAACAAAGGAGTTCATCAGTTTAATATGAACTCTCGGCGGATATAAGTGTAGAATTAGATAGTGTCATTTTTCGGAAATATTATGTCCAAGGGTTGCTAGTCCAAATGCACCCGAAAGAAGAAAAAATGTTAGGAAATGCAGCAGGGTAGGTAGAAATGACTTTGATGCTAATCATGCTATCAATTTTCAGAAATAGCATCAAAGAAGAAAGAAATTTGCGCCAATGGATAAAGGCATTGGTCTGCAAAGGCCAGAGATCTGAAATTTTGGACACCTCCTGAAAGGGAGCTACCCTCCCCAAATGGAGCCACTGTTAGTCATCAGTGTTTTTCACCTGTTGATGATGAGAAGTTTCTTAAGCCAAGTTTTCTAGAAGCTGATTTCCAAATTGTCAAATCTATCATCTAGAAAACACCCCTAAACAATTTTTGTCCTCCTTCCTTTTCCAGTCAGCCTATGATGAGAAAAAACCTAGTTGTCAGTTCCTATCTGGTTTCATTCCTATCATCCTGTCCATGATCTGTCTTGCGCTAAAGTTATCTGCTGTCATTTACCCTCATCCCCAGGTCTTTCATTAACCAACTATTGATAAAAATTCAGCCACCCTACCTCTGGTCACATGCCATTTTGAGATCTAATCGTACCAAAGAGAATACTCAAAATCTGTCAAAGATCACCCCTAAGTTAGGTAGCGGCGCTTTAGGGAATCCCTTCCTTGGCGAAAACATCCTAAGCCAAAATCTTTTGCTCAATACCAGCCAACCCTGAATTAGCGTTTAATCTCAAAAGCTTGATACACCCATAGGTCGCACCACTAAAAGGTCTTGATGTCTCAACAGTACATGTTTCAAAAGCCAAACTGATATTATGTTGATCTACAGTGTTTCAGTGTCTCTTTCAAAAGAAGAGATGTACAAGTATTCCAGAAGACATTATCAAACTAAACATAAGAAGACAGTTGCTTCTCATGTTGTTTTGAGCTTGGGATAAGAATACTAGTCAGAGAGAAAATTCAATAGACCTCTGCAAACACAGTCAAGAAAGGTTAGTAAGTGATGAATAGCAAGAAAATACTCTACAAATGCAAGCCATGTGGCTCCTGGATTAAAGGTTCACAAGGATATTTCAACCACAGGATACATATCTCAGAACATGCCTTTTTTAGCATATTGTCAAATTTTCACTTTATTACTTATTGTGATATACCAAGCAGAGATATGTATTACAAGGAGAGGACACAGTTTGAGAAAGGGATGAAACGTCATGACTGTGTTAACCTCCTCCAAACATGAGCAGATGGTTGGGTCACTTGCTGCAAACCTCCTCCAAGCAAGAGCAAACGGTTGGGTGACTTGTTGTAAACCTCCTCCAGTATAAAGAGCAGATGGTTTGGAAATATTATGTTAACCTCCTTCATTTAAAAGCAGATGGTTAGGAATATGATAAAGGCCTCCTTCATTTAACAAACAGAGGGTCAAGAAAAAAGGTATAGCCTCATTCAAAGAGCACAAGACTAACAGTGTTTCAAATGGCCTAAAGACTTGTTTACACCACTTCCTCCAAAGGATGAACCAACTGATACAACAGTAGTGTTTCAAGTAGTGTTTAAAGGAGTTCACTGTTTAAAAGACAAGGTTGAAAATCAGTAGGAAGCAACTGAAGGTTCATGATTTGAAGCCATTTGTGACATCATCAAAGCAGTGATACAAGGGTGTCAAAAGAAGTCTTTTCTCTTTATCTATAAAGGCCTCCTTCGAAGAGTAACCAAAGGCTAGAATGTCCAAAACTTGGAACAGGCTCATCAAAATGACAGGAAGGGTATGACAAAATGTCTCAAATTCAAGACAACATTCAAAGAAACAAGGCATACCACAGTCATAGACAAGACCTCTTTATGTACATATGAACAAACTCTGCTGTTGTATATTATTTCATTGAGGGTCTTTACAAGCCTTCTCTTTGATAAACAGATATAGGTCAAATCTTGGTGAGTGAAAATGAGGTCTTTTCCACAGTCAACAGGAAATTTCATAAGGTGCGTAACAGTTTAGCAGTCTTCGATATGATTCCTAAAGCAATTTTCCTTTTTAAGGGATAGAATAGCCTCAGTCTTCAACAATAGCCTCCTCATATGCATACAAAGAAGACAGTTAATAAAATAGGTCCTGATGGTATTTTTAAAAAAAGTCATATATTACCAGAAACAGTGAATTATGTTTGATATGACAAAAATCCTTTTCAAAAGGCATCCAAATCCTTACAAAGTAAATACAAAGTTTTTTGAGCTTATTTGAATTATAAAGGCGGAAATGACCGTTTAAAGGGCCCATTATGCAAATATCAAACCACGAAGCAATCATCCTTAGCTGCTCACTGAAGAAACAAAGTGATTCTGGGCATTTCTTCAAGTTTTTTGGGCTCAGAATGCTGCGCAGCGCGCCTGTGAGCGCCCGAACACAGCGTTCGAACTACTGCGTGGAGCGCCTATGTCTGCGTTCACCGGTGCCCGAAAAAGACCCGACAGCCTCCATATGCGCAGCACCCTCTGCTTCAAATGTGCCGCTCACCCAAAAGGTTTCCAAAAGCGCCTTTGAAAGCTGAATCAAGGATCAACAAGGCCCATAAACATTCTTCAACGTACTTCTTCACTTTGTGGTAAATTTTCAAGTTAAAGGGGGGTGCTTTTGCTAGGTTTTCCCTAAGAAGAAACAGGGATTTTAAAGGCACTTCATCACCTAAAAAAACAAACAGAGAAACAGTGGAAAAGAGATAGAGTTTTTGTCAAAATTGAAGGAGGTATCCTTGTGTTGTGAAGAGGTCTCAAATTTGCTTGAAGAGGTGTGCTAACAGTGTTAACAAAGCACAAACCTTGTCTCCTAGAAAACAAAGAAGGACACAGTGATTAGGAGTTTGGGCATGTTGTCAAAATCAAAGAAGTTTTTGTTGCTGTGAGTGTCAAGGATTAAAACAGTGAGAGAAGGGAGGTTTGTTATCCCAATTTGAAAACTCTTTGTTGTGCTAATAAAAATAGCTAAGACTGCCCATAGTCATTGTAAAGGAGCAGAGTTAGTTTAAGAGGTCTTCAAATCAATGTAAAATAAATATCTTAACAGTATTTTGCAAAGGCTTTTGTTTGTCAAAACTCAGAGGGAAATAGTGGTTAGAAGATGAAGGCTTGGTCAATTTAAAGAGGTCCTTTTTGTGTTGTTAGATAGTAAACTTTGTGCAGCCCCCAGAGTCCAAAAAGCAGAGTCTATTTTGAAAGGTCTTCAAGTCAGTTGAAAGATGTCTTGCTTACTTTTTCAAAGGGCAGTGAATAGCAAAGGGGAAGTGCTTGAAGGGAGGATATTTTGTGCCAAAACAAAGGAAATCCTTCTTCAACAAAGAACCCCGAAACATATCTTATTCAAGATCTTTGCTCAAACATAATGATCAAAGTTTTTTTGGTTATCATTTGAAAAATACTTATTTGCTAACATCAAATAAGCACAGTGACTTGCAAGGAGGAAAAGGTGTGGTGTTGGGAGACTATTTCAGAGACCATTTGAATTATTCATTGTCTTGGTCAACCAGCAAAGAGTATCCAAAGAAAAATGCCTCCCAGGCAACAAAACAGAAGTGGCCCTCACAAGAGGTATGAACCTTTTTCAACTGAGGAAGTAAATGCCCATCCTTCAGTTCTGTTTAACTTTCATGAAGTTGGATATTTAGAGTTTTTTCAAAGGGTTCAAGAGGTGAAAATTTTTCTTCCCTTGACACATATATTGGCTTTAAGACTACAAGGGAAACATGTTCAGCTAGCAGGATTAGACTTCAAGTTTTCTCCTAGATCCATTTCCAGAGCTACCAAAATTACGTATGTCAGATAAAAATAGTTTAAGCAGAGCTACCTAGACTCAGAACAGTACAAACCCTTTTTGAAACCAGAGCATCGGGATGCATGCCCATCCATTTTTTCTTTTTCATATTTGTTGACCAGCTATGCTCCCCTCATGAAGATAATCATGAAATATTTCACATGCGAGGGAAGGTTTTCCCGGGTCTATGCTTACCATGTCTGGTTACTCATGCACTTCACAAGAGCCCAATTGTTAAACCTCCCTTTTTCCCTCCATAGAAGTGTTGAAAAGATGGCTTCCACTGTTCAAAAGAGACCTTCCTCTCAGCAGCCAGCTTGTCTTTTCCATCATTCACTTATCAAGATTGTCATTCTTCATCAACTTGAGAAGAAGGAAATCTCTTGGGACACTTTCATTTCACATCCCGATTTCGCCACTGTTTCTTCATCCCATGCATCTCCTTCACCTTCCACTCAGCATCTTTCTCCTTCTTCTAGTAAGCCCATTCCTAAGAAGCTAAAATCTCCCATTATTGGTCAAGAAGAAGAGCATAATGAAGAGGAAAAACACAGTGAGGAAGAACGGCACAATGATGAAGAGGAGCACAGTGAGGAAAGATAGCATAGTGATAAAGAACAAAACAGTGAAGAGGATCCAAGTCAAAGGGAGAAAAGTGAAGAAAAACACAGTGAGGAAAGGCAGCACATTGATGAAGAAGAATACCATGAAGAAGAGAAAAACAGTGAAGAGGGCAATGATGAAGAAATGAAACAGTTTGATGAGGAACACAGCAGCCACAAAGAGGAGGATATTGGTAGCCCTCACAGCACCAAACATGATGAAGATGAAACACAAAAAATTGAAGATACAGAGCCTAAAAGTCCTAAATAAAGAAGGGACAAGAGTGAAAAGGGCAGCCTTCAAAAAGACATGCAAGGTGACAGTCAAAGCATTCATGAAGAATGTCAAAACAATGGCAAGGATGATGAGGGGAGTAGCAAGGGCAAAGACCAAATTGAG
>JAXQQM020093115.1:0-103120 GCA_034641835.2 Pinus albicaulis
GGGAGATGTACCTGATCCTGTACCTTACATATGTACACGTACGAAGTCAGGCTCTATAAAGCCTTAAATGTAAAAACTGTGTCTGCAACTTCTGAAAGGTCTATCGGATTATTAATGCTATGACTCAAAAATTGACAATTTTTACTTCTGGTAATAATTAATGCAGTTGGACGAAGAAGCGCGGTTAGTATTGTGCAATGCCGGCCACGAATCGAGATAACAGAAGTTGACTTCTACATTCAGTGGATCAGGAAGCTAGGGTGGCAGCATCCCCGATTTCCAACACCGAAAGGATACTGTATAGGCGATGTCCCACATTTATATTATTTCTGCAATACTGATATTGCGCATCAAACTTAAGGAGCAGGGGAATAGAGAGCCGCAGCCGACTGTAACGATAAGGAAGCAGGCATTGCGATGAACATATAATTCCATGAGGAGAAAGGCGTGATCGAATAAGCGTGGCGAAGACAAAAATGATCCCTAAACTGCAACAGAATGAGCTACATGGAGGCGTAGGTATTGCCGAATGTCTATTAAATTGAACGAATCAAGTTAATACTTTAAAATAATATTTTTAGCATAAACTTCTAATAATTTAATTTAGTTCCATCGCTTCCCCTTTCCCGATCTAGTATATGTATTTGGCGGGCTTGTGAATGGCCCATAAATGAAATGCATGATGCCGTAAACGAGGGGTAAGTGATTCACGAAGACAATTGTTATTGACAATATTTGTGGAAATTTAACATCACGGCGACCATGAATATGACAAGTTACAACTTCGTGATCATGGAGTCACGAGTGAACCCAATCCACGATACCCAATACCTAATGAAAGAATGGTATTTTGGTCGTTCTAACTTCTCATCCACACAAATGTGGATAACACTGCTCGAAGTATAAATTTCGGTAGAACTTGCTAAAACGATGTATATGAGTATTGGGAGCGTAGAAATACGCAAAATATGAAAACTCCAAGTCAAGACGCAAGAACAACGTTTCTTCAAGCGAATTTCAAAATTTTGAAAAGTAGCTGCACAGCCCAGCGATGTCCACATTATTTGCTATCTGCTGTTTGTAATGAAAAAACAGCATAGCATAGATTCATTTTAGTTAGGAATTTAAGTTGGAATTGATTTTTGTTGAAATCATAATTGTTTTTTAAAATGTAAAATACCACGTGTTATTATTTATTGTTATATTATATTTTTGAATGTTAAACAAAATATATAAGATCAAATAAATATTTTAATATTAAAAACATATTTTTTTCATAATATATATATTACGATATTACTTTTTTATTTTTATTAGAAAAAAGAAAAAGTTTTTTGGTAAAACATGACAAAAGACTTCCTTATTCAAATCTATAGATGAAACCTTTTTAAAAAAATGAGATGGTGGATTAGTTATATAAATTAAACAATCGATAAACTTAGATGGTATTAATTATTTTATGATATAGTTTATAATTTTTTTTAATATTAGGTAAAAATAACAGAATTATAACTTTATTTTAAATTAGTATTATTAATTATGTGGATATGCATTTGTCTTTCAAAATTTTAATTTAATTATTAATAAATTGGTAAAGATTTAACTTTTATGGAATATGTCTAAATATTTATATCTCATTATTCACAATAAAAGATTAAGATTTATCTCTAAGTTTGTTATGCCATTTTAATTAATTTATCTCAGATTAATTAATTAAAGAAAATCTCATATCAACACATGTCATATTGGATATGTGGTATTGATAAGCCGTAGTATTGTAACAAAAATTATTTACATATTAATAAATTCCATGGTAAAGTGGGAGTGAATATCCATAGCTAAGAATTTTGTTTAACTCATATTAATTTTTTTATAATTAATAATAATATTTTAAAAGAAAGTTATATTTAGTTATTTTTTTATATCTTTTTAATAATGTGGGCAAGGTGAGATGTATCAGGTAAGTGTTGTGATGCTTATAATGATTCATGTCTTTGTGAATTTACAAGCCATTTAATTTATATGGTTGCACAAGTCCTTAATTATAGATCTTCATTCTTATTTTACCATGAAAATTATAAACGTGTTAATAGGCTTGCTACAATAACGTCAACCAATTTCATTCTTTATCAACATTTTATACTGAAAAACCATAATTCACTTCAAGGTAAATTTTGACATGTGATTTATAGGTCTAGTGGTGACATGGCATTGTGAGATTCATTCTTATAATACCATGAAATTTTTTAACATGTTAATAGGCTTTGCTACAATACTATGGACCAATACTATGGTTTATCAATATCACATACTGGAAAAAAACTATAATTCGTTTAAGCCTAAAATTTTCCTTATAATACTAAATATTGGTGGGATGACATCGTTTATGAGTTGAAGTGGTGTACTAGAGAGGTGGGGTGGTCTATAATAAATTCTCAAATGGTGGGTTTCTTGATCTCAAATTTCGATTTACGACGACGTTGTTCGGTTAACCTTAAGTTATCATCTTAAATCCTAGCTTGATCACATTAAAGAAATAAAGTAGATTATTATGGTTTTATTTTTTATTATCCATCCTTTAATGCACTTGTGTGGAATATCCTTGCCTACTATTGTTAATTTCAAGGTGTGATATGATTTCACTAATTTTATGGTTACATTGTATTTTTATTATTATTTTTTCTCTGTAGGTTTAGGCTTGATAATGTAATATTTGATAACATTTGAAAGATTGATGAGGTGTCACATGTACTTGCAAGTACTTTACAAATCATTCTAATTTCTTTTGAAATAAAATTTTTGGTCATTTTCTTGCTAGAGAAAATCTATTTTTCTCTCTTCCCACATCTAAATCATCTTTCTAAACACATCTAAATCATTCTTCTAAACAAATTTTGTTTAAGATTGGAGAGGTGGTTCACATGCCTAGTTTTGAGGTCCATAAAAAATTTTCTATCTCTAATTGAGGTAAAGAATCCTACTATTTTGACTTTGTAATAATATTCAATCATTATTCAACTTATGTTCATTACCTTTCTATGATTGTTCTTTTCGACTAGTGTTTGGGATTAGTGATTATATAGTGGTGTAGAGGTTTTAAGAGTTTCAAACTGTTGGAACACCTAATCCTACATGGGTAGGTGTGGAATATGAAAAGTCACAATGGAGTCCAAGTGACCTTGGAATGTGAAACCAAGAGTCACACCGTTGTACTATAAATGTACATCTTTGTATAATGGAAAATAAGAAAGCCTCACGCTTATCCTTCATTGTGTGTTGAGTCTCTTGTGTGTGTGCTCATCTTCCTCATACACCATGTGTGTGCTTCAACATGGTGTTTAACATGGTATCAGAGCAGGCGATTTCTGGCCCTGCTCCATTTTGAATGAGCCATTTGTGTTTATGGCCTATGCATATCTACATTTTTGCAGCATTTAGAGAGTTTTTGCAGCAGAGTTTTTGCCGGCATTCAGAAATTGGTTTGAAGGAGAAGCAGCATTCAGAAATTGGCAGCATTCCGGCATTGGTTTTGAAGAAGGCAGCACTGCCCATCTGAAGGTTTTCATTCTCATTTTTCCTGCAATTTCTGCTTATTAAAATCTGCATTTTGAAGAGCTGCTGGAATAGTGTTTTAAATTGGGTTTCTGAACAAGTTTCTGAGTTTTCACTGGAAACATTTCTGAGTTTTCATTGGAATATTTCTGAGTTTCTGCAATTCTAAATTTTCCTCTTGCTGAATTACTGAAAGATTTCTGAGTTTTCATTTATTCAATATATGCTGCTGGAAGGAAGAATAGTCTGCTCTCTCTATTATCTGCTCTCTGCTGTTACATAAATAAAAATAAATAAATAAATAAATAAATAAAATTTGCAACACGCAAATGCTCATTTCCCAAGCGCTCACACACTCGTGGCCTCTCCCCTCTTTCATAACGCATTTCCCCACCTGCAAATCCCCGTTCACTGCTTGACCTCTCATTTCCCTCACGCATCCAAGCTATCTCAATCTCCAAACGCCTTCAAATCCCTGCCCTCAAACTCACATTCGGCCCCTCCGTGCAATACACTGCCCTCATACTTAACACGCCCTCCTCTTCCCTTCGCCCTACGGCTCAATCCTCACCTCTCAAACCCTTTCATTTACCATATATTAACTAACACCCTCAACGCACACCACACAACTGCCAGGCCTCACGGCCCACCCTCTCTACTATAGTCCATTGCTCTACCCACTCAAGGCGGCCTTGCCCTCCCCCTCTACGCAAAATATCCCCACTTCAACAGTCGAAACCCCTTACAAAATACGCCCCCTCTGCATTAACACCCCCCCCCCCCCCCCCCCCCAACTCACTAATCCCTGCCTATCTCAACGCACCTGCGCTCCTCTCTACCCCTGCATTACACTCCCTTACACGCGCTCTACCCACTCCCCTCGGCGCCTCATCCCCTCGCTGGTCGACACACCCTACGCTCTTAAATCCACACTCTGCACCTGCAATCCCACATCCCACGCGAGCTAAACTCCGCCATATCCCATTCACTCAACCCACTCTGCTACACGCTCTCTCAAACGCCCATACAACACCGCCCACACTGTAACAGCCGTCCTCCAACACTTCCGCCTCTCATTCCATTCGCCAAGCGTTTCATTACACTAACAATTCGCTCCCTCCAATTTTTTTAAAAACGCTGCCCTCCCTCCATAATCAATACAACTTGCGCCCTCTTTTTTAAAATCGATTTTATACTTTAATATATCTGTTCCCTATTTCTTAATTAAATCCCATTTTAAATTAATTTCCCTCCCTTTTAAATTTTTAAATTCCCATCCCTTTTAAATTCGACTTTTAAATTTTTAATTCCCCTTCCCCTTTCAATTAATTTCTCTCCCATTTTAATTTCCATCCTACTTTTAATTCCCTCCATTTTTAATTCATTTTCCCATTTTTAATTATTCTCAATTTTTTAATTAATTTTTAATTAATTAAAAAAAAAAAACAGCAGAGAGAGAGGAAAGAGAGAAAATTTGAACAGCAGAAAAAGAGAAAATCGACATATGAAGAAGATGGACTGAAATTTGAAGATTTGACATTGTGATTTGTGGCATTGATTTGAAGAGTGTTTTTTTAAAGAAATTGACATTTGAAGATAGTTTGCCATCATTGCAAAACAGCTATTTGAAGAAAAAATTTCAGCTGCCTTAAAGGCCCTTTGCACTAGTGTTTTCAGCTGCACATATTTTGCAGAGATATGTATTGAGCTGACATTGTATTTTGAGTGGAATTTGTAGCTTCTTCATAGTTGGAATCAGTAATTTTGAGTTGTTGGATTGTTGATTTCCCTCCATCATTTGAGGAGCACATTTTGTACTTTGAGAATTTCTTGAGTCAATTGTATTTGTTGTTGAATCACATTGTAACCGATGCATTTTCGGTTGTAGCCGACACCCTTTCATTTTTTAGCCTAAGTTGTTGAAATGGCCAAAATCAATGAGGCATTAATGTTGTTGAATGACCTCATTCATTCAAATGTTGATGATGTGATAAAAATGAGCAAGGATGCTCTATGTAACATTCAGAGTTGTTTGCTAGATGCACATGAAAAGATCGAGTTTTTTGCAGTTGGAATCTCAGCTCCAACAAGACGAACTTCAGCAAAAGAGTCACCATTCTGAACCTGTTTCTGTTCAGAAGATTGAGATTGACTCCCATCAGCAGCATGTCAGTAAAGTTGCAGTTGATTCCCATTCAGTTCCTTGTACTAGAGCAGATGTACATGCAGATGCAGCAGTTCAACCTGCACTTCCTAAGCCCATCATCAAACCTTGGGAAGAGCTTGTCCACAACAAGCACAAAACTGGTCTTGGATATGACAAGGATGTGTCCTTTCATATTCCGGACTACACCAAGCCTATCAAATTTCAGAGTGCCGGATTCCTGTATGACAGTTCACCTGCAGCTGTTCTAGATCCTGTTCCACTTCCACAACAGATTGAGAAATGCCAACACTGTGATCGAGTTGGCCACATGAAAGATCACTGTTTTGATCTTCATCCATGCAAGCACTATGGTCGGCACACCCATTCTTCAGACAGATGCTTCAGACAAAAGCCTCCTGCAAGAACCAAGATTCATCTTGGATGGATCGCTTCTTGGCAATGGGCATTAGCAGCCAAGAAGATGTTTACAACACATGTTAGAACTTGTTCATGCATATTGAACAAACTTGCAGTTGAGTTTTCGCCATCATCTCACCTTGTCCCTGATAGGGGGGAAAATGGTGGTCATGTACAAGCTTCGACGAGAGATCAAGCGAGCCGGAGCCACAATCTCTCATTCCATGTTCAGAGTTGTAGCCAGCAGTTCAAGTGAGCCTGAGTCACAATTCGTCATTCCGGAGTCAGAGATGTAGCCAGAGACACGGATGCCCATGAGCATACCTTCGGTTGGTGGATAACCTAAAACCATCATCTTTGGTTGGTGGATAACCTAAAACCATCATTTTTGGTTGGTGGATAACCTAAAACCATCATCTTTGGTTGGTGGATAACCTAAAACCATCATTTTCGGTTGGTGGATAACCTAAAACCATCATCTTTGGTTGGTGGAAAACCTAAAACCACCACAGGTAGTAGACCTCCCTTCTTTTAGGTCAAAGGTCTCCCTTTTTTATGAGGGACAATTCCTCTAGCAGAAGCTTTTAGCTTCTTGCTAGTTTTGGAAGAGTTCCGGGAACTGCAACAAGTTTTGCGTTCCAGTGTTTGTGGTCATCCTAAAACCACTTCTTTTTTCCAACATTTCAGAGAGTTGATTCAGCCCAAGTGCTGCCATGTATACTTTGCAGATTTATATTACAACTCTTTTCTTGGACTCACACATACCCCTTCGGATTAAGGGGGGATGTTGGAACACCTAATCCTACATAGGTAGGTGTGGAATGCGAAAAGTCACAATGGAGTCCAAGTGACCTTGGAATGTGAAACCAAGAGTCACACCATTGTACTATAAATGTACATCTTTGTATAATGGAAAATAAGAAAGCCTCACGCTTATCCTTCATTGTGTGTTGAGTATTGTGTGTGTGCTCATCTTCCTCATACACCATGTGTGTGCTTCAACATGGTGTTTAACACAAACATTAGCATGGATGTGGTTCACATTTTAGTTATACTATATCCCTAATAGGGATTGTGGTGGTGTTAGGTCTTTCTCAATTCCTTAATATCGTGAGCGTTGTGTTGGTGTTTTGTTTTTTGAATCTTATTATAGGTTAATTATGAATGAATTATAATGGTTGACTATTATTGATTGTACGTTGACTTTGGTTAAATATGGTTAATTATGATTAACTGTAATATGTATTTGAAATTGATTTGTGATAGTTAATAATTTTTTACTATAGTATGTGGTTAAGATTGGCTTCATTTAGGGGTACTAACATATATTAAGATCCCAATAAGCATTCATCATTATTTTATTTTTTACCGTAGTAGGTTATCTAGAACCTTTCATTGTACCATTTCATTATAACTATACCCATTGTCTCCTATATATATACCATTATACCAAGGACACTTAGTCTCAAGAGATAATACCTTGTCTTTCATATTGAATTGTTTGCAAAAAAGGATTTCCCCTCAGATTTCATTACATTCATTAACTTCTTATCATTTTTAAGGTGTACAATTCATAACATTTGGTATAAGAGCTATGGTCCTAGAGTAGGGTTTTGCTACTTCAATTGAGTCATCCTGAAATTTTCACTATAACTTTGTTTTGATGGTCTTAAGTCATATAAATTTTGAGAAGTTTGAGAATCTATGTACAAGTGGTAAAAATTTCACATTATATGTTACAATATACTTTCAAAGATATACCCTATGGAAGTTAGGATTTGTGTCTCGTTCTCAAATTAGTTTAAAACAAGCCATATAGGAATTTTTGCTATAATTTTTTTTGGGGAAATTTTAGATAGACAAAGTTTTGAGAAAAATTAGTCTAAATATCTATGTACACATGGTCAAAATTTCAAGTTTATTTTCACTATAAATTAGGTGATGTGTCTTATTGAAGTTAGAGATACTGAATAATCCTGAAACTAGTGTCAAATGACTCATCCTTTTATTTTCACAACAATTTCCTTTATAGGTAGTTTCAAATAGTGAAATTTTGTGGATAATAGGGAGAAATATCATAATAATATGGTCAAAATTTTATATTTTGATCCATTATACTTTCATAGATATATTGTATGAAATATATGTTTTGTGACGAATTAGTTTTAAATGAGTCACATCTTGGAGTTTTCACTAACATGTTTTTCCAATGAGGTTTCAAACTCTAAAATTTTTCGAATTCTAAGGAGACATAGTGAATGACATGCATATTTTGTTTTTTACATTCTAAATCCCTACAAATTATGAGGTATATCTTGTGAAAAATAGTTTCCTTTTGGCTTAGCAAGTTTATTTGTTTGTAGTAATATATTTTTTCATCTTTAAATAAAAGATATTTTTTTGCTTAGCACGTAAAAATATGATTAGGGAACAATACAAAGAAAATACACATTGTTTCACCCTATTGGAAACCATTTTTAGTACCCCTTCAACTTGTACTACATCAATTAATACTTGTACATGGAGTTTCACTTTCAAATTCCTTTGGTTATATAGGAAATACCCTAGTTATACCTAAAACCAAATTTAGATAAGTTACTTAGATGTATTTCTTCTATAGTACATTGGGAACAACACTCAAGGATACCATTGTCTAGGACCTAGGGAGTTGGGTGGTATGGCTAAGCAAATGCTTGAGAATTCTTAGTTAGTTTCCTAAGATATTAGACCAAGTACCATTGTTGGATCCTACACATATGCCAAAGATATATAGCTCACTTATAACTCCCTTGAGCATAGGAACATATAGTTTTTTTTCCATGGCTCTAAAGGAAGATCCAAAATTGAATTCATTAACTAAACGTCTAGAAAGCTCCTCCATGACTGATGAAGAAATAGAAGACATGTAGTATCAGAAACCTAAGTTGGAGAATTATGTCAAGCAAATAAGTGATATTATGAAGCTTTAATTGTCATAGATGGAAGAATAAGTTGAAATGGATATGGAACAAAACATGGATGAAAATTACTAAGAAATTGATAAGAATATGAAATAGTTGGAACATAAGATTATAGAAGTCCTAGATGAGAGGCTTCCTAAAATTGATAATATGAAGGAAGAGGCTCATGAAAATAAAGGTAGTAACAATGTTGAACAACTTCCAATTATAAGAATATTTCAAAGGGATTTAACTCCAATATCAGTTCTTATGGATGGTTTCCAAATAGAGTGAAAATTCCTAATGTTGAATTAAAGAAGTTTGATGGAACAAAGATATTTAACCAAGCGAACCAATTAGAGAAATGTTTTGAATTGAATAATATTATGGATGATAAGAAAAGGATTCACATAGAAACTTCTAACCTTTAGATAAAAACCTGTCAATAGTAAAGCAAACCCGATTCTTAAAATTTCCTTGGATTTTATTTAAAGGAGTGTTAGAAGCACAATATGGAAAATTTTGGGAGCACAAGTATTCTATCCAATTGAAAATAATCAATCAATTCATTGATATCGAGGATTATAATTTAGGACTTTAGATATTGGCCACATGGATAAATAAATTAAGTGATGGACATTTATTAGAACCTTACATGGGTGGATTAAAAGAATATATTAAACATAATATTTTCATGAAATATCCTAAAATAGTAAGAAAGGTATGCAATTTTCTCATCATATTGAAGCCAATAGCATGGATACAAACAAGTATTCCATTAGAGAATACACATAAAATAGAGATAATGCAGGGTTCATAAGGCAACCTTTCCTCTTTTGAATGTTTTTTTGTAAAAAGGGGGAAAGAATTATTTTCATTAGAAAAGTACAAAATAATATTTTATTGGAGAATGATGGAAAAATATTATTTTATTGGTAAAGGGTGACAAATTATTAATTTATTAAAATGGTGGCAAAATACACTAAGTGGAAAGTGTCTCCCACCAATAAAATAATATTAAATAAGGAGTCTAGAGGCATGGGTAGAAAATATAAAAGGAGGATGGACTCATTTGTTGATCATATTTTGTCTATGTATCTTCAAAACTTGAAATTTCTTGGAGTTGTTGAGCATAAGAAGAGAAGTGTTGCTTAGCACAGGAATTCCAAGTGAAAATCCACCCTCATTTCGAAGAACTTCGAGTGCCTCCGTGATGAGGAATTTGAGAGTCCAATTAAGGGCTTCCCTTAAGTTGAATTGTAGAAGTTGCAGTCAATTTTATGTGTTCTCTTAGGCGCAAAATGTAGTATGTATAAGCTAATTAGAGAAACTTCCTTTGACCAAATATTATGGGCATTTGGAGGCGTATTTCCCTTGGTTGAAGGCGAATACTAGCACCATTTTGTAGGGCTAAAGTGGAGGGTATTTGATAGGATGATTTCTTCTATTTTCTGGCTAATTCACGATATTTGGGACTTTTTAGGGTAGCTTGAATTAGACCAATATTGTTGTGGGTTTTTTTGGGTTTGGTGTGAGAAGCGTTGGGTTAACTTTGTAGAATTTTCTGAGGAGTTTTGAGGGCACAAATTCCAGTTCTTCTACAGTAGCAACAATAATATTATTTTGGGTAATTCACACTTTTTAGGGCTTTCCGAGTCAATTGGAATTAGCCCAAGATTTTTTTGGGTTTTTTTGGGTTTAGTTTCAGGAGCTACAAATTAATTTTGTAGAATTTTCTAAGCAATTTCCATGGAAAAAATTCTATTTCTTCTTTGAAAATAATAACAACAATATTTTCTAGGTAATTCACACTTTTTGGGGCTTTTTGGGTCATTTGGAATTAGCTAAAGATTTTTTGGATTTTGTGGTATTTTGAGAAGAGGATGTGGTTAAATTTCCCTAATTTTCTTTGAAGCATACATGGTAGAACACAAGTAGGGTGTATAGCGAGTTAGATATTCATTTTCACCATTTGGAGGGATTTCTCTTCATTTAGATTCAACCCAAATAATTTATGGGTCTTTCTAGGTTTTGGGAGAGGAGTTCAAAGATGAAATTTTAAGGCATTCAAAATATCATTTTGAGCAAAACGTCCAGCTCCATTTGGAATCCTATCATATATTCTCTAGGTAGTGTGCATTATTAATTTGGAGTCATTTCAGTAGCGACGTTAATGAGATTTCACCTAGGGTTTACCTAGCTTGCATAACAAGCCCATGGTGCTCTTTTATTACTCATTATGTACTCAAATTTCCATTGTTGAGTAAAATGGCACAATTATTCTGCTCATTTTCTCTAGCTTTCTCTTTAATTTTAAGTATTGTTCCTAGTTCAAGTTTTTGGCATTTACCGTTATTTTCCATTACAAATATTACAAACTCATATAAAGGAATATTAGCTTTTATTTTCTAAGGTCATCTATTAGATCATATTCCATATTTGAAACAATAAATTTATGAGTTCTATGTGTTATTTTATTTACATTTTTATCTGGTGTCGATGGTGTTTTCAGCTAAAGTCTTACTTCAAGTAAAAACAGGGAAAATATCTTCTTTAAATAAATTCATCGAAAAATTAGGAGGCTAAGTTTCATGTAGATTTTCATAATCAAGTTCAACTTCCTTTTCTTCACTATTTTCTAAGGTTAAATCAATATCTGTTTTCAAATCTTGCAGAATAATTTCGAGTTCTTCAATATTCAAACTTTCATTAAGGGAAGGAGATGAGGAGGTGGTCCGCTAAATGATTTCTTAAAATTTCCCCTTTCAGGTTTTCATTCATATTTTATCTTCTTAAGTTCAATTATTTCATTACATAATTTATTTATAACCTTTTGAAAGCTCTATAGATCTAAACCTCACTGCGCTTATTTACTATAGGTTGTTTTGATGTTTCTTGTTTCTTGCTAGAAGAAGAAGTCAAGCGATTTTGTTTGTCGGCATTAGGTTTGAGACTCATAATGTCATTTTCAACTAAGAAGGCTTCCTCAAAGGATGTTTGTAAAGTAGGTTTCTAGGCCCTTTTTACCCACATGGTTATTTCATGAGGAAAAACTTTCATGTAATAAGCGACAATAAAATTTTGAGCCAACAACGATTCAACAGGGATCTTGTTTTTCAAGGAAATAAATCTAATTTTAATGTTTTTAACCTTCTTTATATTCTGCATTTTCATGTTGGACAAGTTTTCAACTAGAGCCTTTGGTGACTTGTCGTCTCCGAACTTTTCAAGAAATGTGGACTCAAAATGTGCCCAAGAAGCGATGCCCTAGGGAGTCCGAGTGAAATACCATGTGGTGGCCTTTCTCTCAAATGTATAAGGGGAAATTCTGCACACTATATCCTCATTTCATACACAATTTTTCTTGATATATAGCATAAATGCTTTGATGTGATCCTCAACAGGTTTCTTTGAATTAGGGTCAAACTTTGGAAGGAACTTGTGAGGGTTCCTTAGGAGAGGATGTTGTGTGCTAGGAATGGAAACAACATCCTGATCAAGCTGAGGGGTTGCAAGATCATTTTGTGGGTTGCCTTGATTGTTTCCTAGATTACCTTGGTTATTTTACATCCTAGGGGATGCTTCAAATTATAATGGCTCAGAAGAGACCTCCTTACTAAAGGAGTGGCCCAAGGAGGAGTGTGAAGTAGCTGTGAAAGGAGGAGAATCAAAACCTCCAAGAAATGTTGGTGAGTTGTATGGAATAATAGGTGGTTCAGATGTAGACTAGTTGAGATCAATGATTTTACTAGTAAGGATAGCGTGCAACCTTTGTTTACTGTGGCAGTAGTCTATGGAATGCCTTTATGTGAATCTAGTACCATGGGTTCTTGTAAGGTAAGGTCAAGAGGAGTGAGTACGTCTCAAATATTTCTAGAGGTGTTGTGTATGGGGAGCATGTTTCCCTTCCATGCTGGCCTTCCAAATCACCTCCATAGTTTTAATTCCACCACCAAAATTGTTATATTATCAAATCTACCACAATAAATAGTAATATTGTAGAGACGATTAACAGTTGTATGTGCTACAACATTCAATTGATTGGTCCATTGATTTTAAATATGAAACTATATTCTTATTATCTCAATGAGCAATGGATCTTCGAGCTATATCAAAAGCGTCCACATTTGATATGGTGCACCATAATCCATCACTCGCTAGTATAAAACGTTCAGATTCTTTTACTCATTCAATGAATGTAATATCAAGGTCAAGAATAATTGATGTCTTCAAATGGTGATCACCAATGGCCCTTGACATTGTAAGCACTCCAAAAATGTGAAATCCATTCTAACAAAATATCTTACCCCCTATTCCCTAAATCAATTTCATACATCCACTCTTTGAGGTTTTTGATCATCTGAAAATGGAATGGCCTTCCTTCCATAAAACAACTCTCGAATTTCGCAGAGCAACTAATTTCTCCTTTATCAAAGGATAGACCATGTCATTACATTTGAGACTCTAACTTATAATACAAGGTCACATAAATGGAGCTCCATAGGTCCTCCTCCTTGGATGATTATGGATTTGGAACACAAATTATGACTACATATCGCATCCACAACTTCTTAACAATCCACAATATTATTTGCACATCTTTGACCCTGCTCCTCATTTGTTTCCTCAACACACAATTATTACATCAACCTTAAAAAACGGATGGAAAAACAATATATTCCTAGGTCACTACATACACGATGTTACAATCATCACCACACACCATCTACTCTCTCTATGTTCCTAAGCCCTCCTCCCCAAAGTGAGGTTGACTCATAAACTTGCTCTCATAAGCAAAGAGGATTCCTGGAAAACCGATCAATACATTAAATCGCACTCATGTATGTGGTAGATGGATTTATTTTTATATGGACATCAATAAACAATAGTCTTCAAGTACAAGAGGGATAAGAAGAATGCCCATTGTGAAGAAAGCCCAAGTTAAGCAAATGATTGTAGCAAAAACAATGCTTTTGAAGGCACTATTGCAATTAAGGATATTGGATGAAATAGCAGCAGAAATTGGATGGTGGAAAATTTGATGTTAGAAATTGTGAGTGTTGTGGCATATAATTAACTATTGTGTTGTAATGTGAGTCACATGTGTTTGTAGGCAAATCTAGTTGTCCTTGAAAAATATTCACCTAGTATCTCCACGGATGGTACCCGAGTTAGTTGTGATGTAAACCCGATAAGGCATGCATACCCATGTGAAGTTCATGCTAATCTTAAAACCATTTTATAAATAGAGGTTTGTGGTAAGTTGAAAGCACTTGGTGTGATGGTTGAGGGTTAGCCAAGAAAATCTACAACATGGTTGATAGTCAACTGAAAAAACCAAAATCATGGTTACGAGTAATCTAAGCAAACCTATGATGATGATAATAATGATGGTGGAAGGGAAATTAAAGGTACATTTATAGTTACAGGTACACATATATGATAGTTGAATGAACTATGTACATGAAGGACATCCTAGTAAACTTGCACTTGCAACGGTTAGGTACCGATGCATTTCGTTGGATGGTTGCTCTTTTATATGGATGTCAGCATAATATAAGTATGATGAAAATTTCAGGTTGAACCAAGCATAGACATTGTTGATAACGAAGATCATGCACTACAAAGGAACACAATTTATGTGGTAAAGAATCCATTTCTCCAATAAAAAGAGTGTTAGAGATATGGAGAAATGATGATTCTAAATGGTTAGAGTTTCAAGTCATACTCTAAAATTTATTATTTTCCAATATAAAAATAAGTTAGTTAAGAGTAATACTCTAAAATTTATTATTTTTCAATATAAAAGTAAGTTGGAGCTTTAAAAAAAAAAAAAAAAAAAAAAAATCTTTCTTTCATTGTAATCTCATTCTTATGTGTCTCAAATACAATGTGATTTAATGAAGTGTTATTGTCTTTGTTTTCTTATTTATTGCATAATCAAACTTTATAATTTCTGATCCACGCAGAAACCAAATGAAAACCACAAGCTATGTGTTTTGACAAATATGAAGTACATCATCACTTTTCAAAACAAATTAGATATTTTTTTATTTTTTATTTTAAAAGGAATTTTGATTTCAACAGCTTTGTCTATAATTTATTTAATCTCGATATATTATATCTAAGTTTTTAATTAATTTAAATATTTAATATTTTAACTCTAAGTTAAATATTCAAATATTTTGGTGAATTTTTTAAAATTAAATTGAAATTTTGAATAATAAGATTTGGCTCTAACAATTTAAATTTAAGTGTTTTTTCGTTTTCACAATTGTTGAATCGACTCATATTTCTGGGCTTGGGACGTATTGGCTGCGTAAGTTGCTTCCTCCGGAGTGTCATCAGAGTCCTATGGAATGTGTCATACGTTTCATATATTGAACATAACTTTGTCGAGTTTGACAAATAATGGTACTTTCAAATTATCGATTATTATTTTTTTCTTTCGGTTTTCTTCAATATTATTATTTTATTTAAAATTTTAACTTATAAAAATAAATATTTTATAATTAAAAAAAACAATTTTAAAAATTTAAAATTATATTTAAAAATCTCGATATAAATTAAACCAATAATTAAAACAAAATTCACATAAATGGTCCGTTACAATATAACCTGTCTATCGGGAAGCAATGCTAAAAGCTATAAAATATGACAATACGCAAAAGAATAAAACATTACTTTTTAAAGATAACGGAGGAATTTGATTTTTGTTGGAAAAAGTTGCACCATTTCATTTTTCACTGTTTTAATTGGAATATTTCAAAGTTTAACTTAAAAATTCTAAATATGAAAATGTTGATATAAGAAAAAGTTTAGATATTAAAGTCGATAAAACATTATGAAATACAGAACCAATCATAGTCTATTTTGCAGGCTGAGGATTTAGTTTGCGAAGTGTTAAACAAGAGTACATAAATTATTTCGCAATAAATTAACTTCACGCAACCTTTGTAAAGTTCAGAAACTCATGTTCGCCCATCATATGTATTAAATTTTGTTTATCATTTATTAATGCTTTAGATATTTATGTTTTAAATTAACAAGCAAGAATAGGTTGAATGATTTGTAATGTGTTAATTCTGGAACAGTGGTGAATGCAAATCTCAGTAAGAATTTTTGTTTTACTGGTGAAGGAGCCACCCATATGTGAATATATTTCATGTTTTGAAGTTATAATATAAAGTTTGGTTAGTGGCAATATGGTTATGGATAATTTCACATATTGTTCTTACCTCAACCACTTTATTTTACTCTGTTTTACCATGAATAAAATTATTTGATTTTATTTTCTCCAGTACTACTATGATTTGATTTATGCAACTGTGTTGCCTTGTTTAAAGACATTTGAGAAACTTTGTGTGAACTTTGTGTGTTAAGGAAGCATCCTCCTGTGTGTTTAAATTTTTAACGTGGTATCAAAGAGGGTTTAAACCTTCATTAAGGCAAGTGTTTTTACTAAGGAGTTAAAAGGTGTTCTGAAATTTTTGTTGTCAAGAGTATTCATGAGAAGGGAGAAAATTTTTACACAGTAAGAAAGTTTTTTTTACACAGTGAAAATGGCACCAACAAGCACAAGCTTGACTAATCCACAAATACCTAAATTTAATGACAAAAATTATGAATATTGGGCTATAACAATGAAGACTTTGTTTTCTTCACAAGACATTTTGGAATTGGTGGAGAATTGTTTCCAAGAACCAGAGGCAGTAGCATACGATGCATTGGCAGAAGCATAAAATGATGTGTTGAGAGATAACAGGAAGAAGGACTCCAAAGCCCTCTTCTATATTTTTCAAGAAATGCATGAAATTATTTTCCCAAGGGTTGTAGCAACAACGACGTCCAAGAAAGCATGGGATACCCTCCAGAAAGCCTACCAAAGCATAACAAAGGTGAAGACAACAAAACTACAAACGTCGAGAAGAGATTTTAAGACAATTTGTATGAAAGAATTTAAGAATGTAGAATCATTTTGTACACATGTAATTGGGTTGGTTACTCAAATCAGGTCTCATGGTGAGACACTTGAGGAAAGGAGAATAGTTGAGAAAGTTTTGAGAAGCCTGCCAGCAAGGTTTGATGCCATAGTTGTGGTCATAGAAGAGACAAAATATCTCTCACATTTTTCAATGGACGAGTTTCATACATCATTGATATCTCATGAGCACAGGTTGAACAGAGCAACAAACTCATCATTGGAGCATGCCTTCAAGACATACATTTTATTTCGTCAAGATAAAGGTCGAGGAAGAAAAAATTATAGAGAAAGAGGCAGAAGCCCAAACAGAGGTGGAAGAAGCAGCCCTTCAAGTTCAAGTGGAAGGGGCAGCAATCAAAATCCAAGTCAAGGCCTAAGCCAAAATTAAGCACAAGGTCAGAGGTATGATAAATCCCAAGTTTAGTGTCATTATTGTAAGAATTATGGTCATTATGCAAATGAATGTAGAATGAAGCAATATGACATAAGTGGCAAACCATGTGCAAATTTCACAAAGGAAAATCAGAACCATGATAACATGTTTTTAACTTGTAATCCAACAGAATAAAAACAAGGAGATGTATGGTTTCTAGATTCAGGGTGTAGCAACCACATGACAGGGAACATAGAAATGTTTTCCAATTTAGTTGAGAGTGTAAAAGATGAAGTGTCATTAGGGACTGATAGCAAAGCCCTTGTAATGGGAAAAGGAAGATTTGACATTCTTACCAATAAGGGAGAGAAGAAATACATTTCATATGTTTACTTTGTTCCTGATTTGAAACATAACCTCATAAGCATTGGAAACTCGTGAAAAAGGGCTACAATGTTTTAAAAAAAAATGATGTGTGCACAATTTTGGATAAGCCTCCAAGTAACAGATGATTGCAAAAGTTCATATGACAAACAATAGAATTTTTCCTCTCAAGCTAAGATCATATTTGAAGGAAGAAGGTGCTCAAGCACAACTATCAATGAATTCATAGAAGGATGAAAGAAATGTAGCACCTATCACACAAGAAAAATTTAAAGCATAATTGAAAGATTAAAATTGGTTATGGCATTTGAGATTTGGCCATCTCAAATTTGGAGGTTTGAATTTATTGCATAGAAAAGGCATGGTAAAGGGATCCCCACTCATAGAAAAACCAGATAGCCTATGTGAAGGATGCATCTTGGGCAAACAACATACAGAATCATTTCCAGTAGGAAAGTCAATAAGGGAAAATACACCTTTGGAGATTGTCCACTCATATTTATGTGGACCAATGAAAACACCATCAATTGGTGGCAGTTATTATATTTTTACCTTCATAGATGACTACACAAGGAAGACGTTGTTACACCATTTTTTGGTCATCTAACCTATTATCATTAGATGGACCCAAGTACACCATGTAAGACCAATTTTACCCTAAGTAAAATTTCTTTCACTATGTCAAATAACTTAGTAAAATACATTTATTAGGTTGTTTATGGTCTAAACAGGAAACCCCAAAAGGAAATATTAAACAAACCTATATTTGTTTGATTTTCCCCAAGGAATAATTAATTAAATAGTAATTTAATTATTATTCCTAGTCATGTTTAACCCAAAACAAAGAAATTAATTAGATAAATCCTTATTTATCTTATTATTTTCTAGGAATAATTGTTTAAATCTTATTTAAATAATATTCCTTGTTAAATATGACTAAATCACCCATAAATAATTAAATAAATCATTATTTATTTGATTATCTTTCAACCACTTCCTTAAAATGATAAATAAATCGTTTATTTATTTATTATTCACAAATAAAGGGATTTGACCCAAGTCAAATACTTTTTCCCTTCAACAAATATAATAAAATATTCTATAAAAGGTGGATCTAGATTTGGTTAATGTTATTTTAATCATGCACCAAGATCTAGAATGACCCAATATTTTGTTATAAATAGGAGGGTTTTTCCTACCATTCTTCACCTTTTGTTGCCTATTAGATCACTCTGGATTTAAACTCTTGGTCTGACTTTGAGCCATTATCATTGTCATATTTTCCATTATTTTTTGTGCGAGCTCCATTTGAGTTCTATCTTGTCTGGGTTTTCTACACCAACAGGAGAGAGAAATGCTAGATCTGAAGTGCTGAGGACATCCAAGAACCCATCCCATTGAGGAGAATTGGAAACACCTTCTTGTTTTCCTCCCAGGTGCCCTTAATACAAAAAATTCTTTCAAAAATTGTTCTTGTCTTGTCTATTGGATGTATGGAGCAAAACCTTATTTTTACTACTTAATGTCTCTATATGCATAGATCTGGTTTGTTGCAGCACTTGTCTTGATCAACTAACTGCACATCTGAAGATATTGGCAGCCATATTTGATGTTAGGGCTATAAGTTATGCGTAGCTAAAGTGGTATTTTTTCGTACAGTTTGACAAAAGATTCATACTAACAACTGGCGATTCCACACGGGTTTTCAATTACGACCGCTGTCGTTTTTTATATTCTTGCATATCCAGCTACTTCAGACCCTAGGGTTTCTTTTCAGATTTTTGTTTTTCCTATATTCATGTTGTTTTTCACCTATAAAACCCTAAAACATTAAAATTTCTAACTTCCGCGTGTTTCTGGCCCTATTGCGCAGGTGACAGACATCAGCCGCAACTGAGACGGAAACTTTTCCGGAAATCTGCCGCTGGGACACCCGGAGCTTCAGGTCGCACTTTTCAGCCCAGAAATTGCAACCTGGACCTCCAGGTCGCACTTTTCAGCCCATTATCTGCAACCTGCACAGAAAACGGGTCAGAACCTGTGACCTGCCAAATTTTCTGCTATTTTTCTGCAATTTTTCTGGGTTTTTCTGAAGCTTCTGTCAGGGTTTTCCAGCCTATGTCTCAGCCCGTTTCGACCTATTTCTGATCTTTTTTTCTCATCTAAGTGGGAACATAGCCCCCTAGGGCTTCAGTACCCTCCACTTTTGGTGGAAGAGTTTTTATCTGTTTCAGGTGTCTGTTTTTTCAGAGTTTCAACCCCCCTTTTCTAGATTTGATACCTCCTTTTCAGATCCATTTTAATCAGCTCTTCTCCCTCTCAAATCACCTCCTGAAGATTTGTTTGGATCTACCTTTAGGGCCTCCTCCTTGCCCCTTCTTCTTTTTGCTGATTTCCTCCTTTTTTTCCAGCCACCTTGACTCTGCCTCTTGGCTGTGTTCTGCCACTCTTTTCAACAGATTTCTCCTTTAGATCCCTGTCCCTTTCGACCCTAGATCTATTGGCCTCTTTTTAGTGTGTTTTGACTATATTTTTTCCCTCTGTTAGACTAGTTTTGAGAGACCCGCCCTTTTGGGTTAGATCAATGCTTTGATTAGCTGTTAATTTTCTGTTATTTCAGCATTATATACTATTCTCTGCAGATTTATTTTCAGTTACACAGCACACTTTTTCTTTTGCTCTCAAAACGTCAGGGTTTAAAAATTAAAATTAACGCACGCCACACACTCACCCTAAGCGAAGAAGAGCCTGGTTAACACCGCTAGGAAAGGACTTTAAAATCAATTGACACTGCACCTATCTGCCCTTGTTTCGACATTGCACTCTCATGATTTTGCACCTCCCTGCCTTTGTTGATCGTTCTTCTTCCCCTTGTGCCGTGTTTGTGTTGTCACCATTGCACCCCCAAGGCGCGCATCCCGGAGACCTCTTGGCCTTCACCCTCAGTTTCCGGTCGGTCGACCTACTCCCTCCCATCGTCGACGAGTTAGTCCTCCTCCGAGTCCGCACTCCGACTCCTCTTCTGATTCATTGGGTTCTACTTTTACTTCCGATTCTCCCCCTATCACCTTCACTATGTCTGGTCCAGGGCCTAACACTAGTGGTAATCCCGGCCCTAATACCGGGACTACTATTAGCGGAACCGCCACAGGAACTACCTCGGCTGCACCTTTGCTCCCTTACATGGCAGGCCTCAGCCTCCCCGATCTCAATCAGTTGATCAATGACTCTATCCGCCACGATGTTGGTTGGTCTGCTATGCCAACCAAGCTCCCCTCCAACATCCCTAAGTTCGAAGACCTTGCTGGAGATGATCCAACCAACCATGTCCAATCTTTCCACATGTGGTGTTCCTCTAATTCCATTACCGATGATTCCATCCGTCTTTGGTTGTTCCAACGCACGCTTACCGACGAAGCTTCTAAATGGTATGTTGACCAGGCCACCTCTTCCCATACCACCTTTGCGACCATTGCCCAAGCCTTTTTATCTTATTTCCAGCTCCCTCTCTGATAAGATACTGGTATAGAGCTTTTGAATTCTTTCAAACAAACCTCTTTGACCCGCCTTTCCACTCATGTCCAGGAATGGCAGAGAAGAAGGAGCTTGTGTCGAGCTCCCACCTTTGAAGATCGGGTTTATATGGACTGGTTCCTTCACAATCTCTTACCTCCCATTGGCAAAGATGTCGCCTCCCATTTTCCTCAAACCGAAGAAGCCGCCCTCCAAATAGCCTTGAAATATGACCCGATCTACGCTCAGTCTGGTTATGTTTATACCATCCTTCCTGACCTCCCCAAGCCCGGTGGCGCTAACGCCCCGGGGGCATCTCATTCCGCCGACGGTATCGTTGGAGCCCTTTCTCATCCGTATGCTCAACCTCCTATGGGCTATGGTTTCCCTCCGGGAGGGGCCAGCACCTCTAGCACTTTTCCCCCTCCAAGTAGCATGTATCCAGGATACGGAATGCCTCATCCTTTTTCCCAACCTCCTGCTTACCTCAATGTTGCCCAACCTAACCATTATCCTTATCCACAGCCTGGTGCACCAGCTCCTCCAGCATATGCGCTTCCACCTCCCTTGCCTCCTCCACCCCCGCAACAGCACCTATAGCCCCCTCCAGGGCAAGTATTTGCACAAAAGGGCGTGACTAATCCCCCTTCTTCTCAAAGAAGGCGGAGAGGCAATCCAAATCAATCTGCCCCTGGTACTCGTGGACCCAATCCTCAAGGTACTGACCCTAACACTACTAACCAGCAACAGGGCACTGAGCCCAAGCTGGACAGGCCTATTCGCACAGATAAGCCTTGTTCGTGTTGCGGTGTTTACGGTCATTACACTCACGATTGTCCCCTCTTACCACAGATGCGGCAGATGTGGGAGTCTCAAGCCACATTACGAGGACAACATGCCTCCCCTCATGATCCTCCTAATGTGACCACTACTCAACCAGCTGTGTTTACTGATCCTTTCCCCCATCAAGGATTCGTGGCCGCCCAACCACCTGACGGACAGGTCACCACTTAACCTTTCCCTTCTGGTTCCTCCGATTACCAGATCCTCATGATGAACTCTGATCCATCCCCAACCGTCGACCTTCATCTTCAGACTCGGTCTCACCATTACCCCAAGCCTTCCACTCAATCTGCCCCCGAGTCCCCTTCTCCAAGTTCTACAGAGCCTCTTTCGACATCCAATGGTCCCTTACATATCCCTCAACCCAAAGTTGAGGTTCATACCAAGATTCCTAACGGACCATTCCGCCGAAATGCTGCTTCTAGTCGAGCCGCTCATTCGTATAGCATAGTAGATGATTTGGTGCAATCTCCTATTTCCATTTCAACATTGGAACTCCTCTAGTCGTGCCCTTCCCAAAAGAAGGCTCTGCTATCTACCGTGGGCGTTGCAGATCCTGCCGATGACCAAATGATTGTTTTCAACGCCCATCAATCAGAACATCCTCCTCTTCCCGCTTCCGTCACCTTCCAAATCCCAGTCAAAATATGGAATGCCAATGTTTCTCGGTGTATAATTGATGAGGGGGCATCCACCTGTGCGATGTCTGCTTCAGTTTGGAAGCAACTCGGATCTCCTGAGTTGGCCCCTTCCACGATCACCCTTCGAGCATGGGACGGCCACGCCTCCCAGCCCATTGGCCTTTTCCATAATTTTCCTATCACCCTTGCAGGCAAGACTGTTTGCGTTGACGTTGAAGTCATCGATGCCCCTCTAGACTACAAAATTCTACTGGGGCGAAGCTACACCTATGCCATGTCTGTTGTCCCATCCGCGGCTTTTCGCAAGATGTCTTTTCCTCACAATGGAAAGATAGTCACCATCGACCAGTTGACTTATCATGAGCCAACGTCTCAGACCTCCCCTGAGATGACCATCTCTTCTGTAGCCAATAAGCAAACCATCGATTCCTTGACCAGTGTCTCTCCCGGCGTCTACAAAGACTCCTCTTAGCTTGGAAATTTCCCTGGTCTCCCTCCTCCTCGTATCTCTGATCCCAGCTTATCGAATGTCTGCATGATGCAATCATCTCAGGCTGCCCTTAAGCGACCCGCTTCAGCTAGTCAGCAACCTCAGACTCAACCTCGCCCACCACAACCCGCTCCTAGACATTCATCTCAGCCAGCCGGACCTCCTCCTTCTGGCCCTTCTCCTACAGCTGGTATCCCTAAACCCCTCTATCCTCCTGGCTCGGTTCCCCCAGGCCTCAACCATCTCGGAGCCGTCCCTCCTGGTCACTATCCCGCTGGTCAGATACCTTTCCTGGCTCCCCCTCCTAGAGTCTATACGGTCCCTGTCATGGCCACCCTCTCTCTCCCTAACCTAACCCTGGGCATACCCGTTTGGTACCTTGACCCTCCAGCCGCTACCCCACCTGGTCACCCCAAACCCTATCTTGCTTTGACACCGGTTCAACCGGTCCCCCTCGCTTCCTCCGTCACCACCATGCCCCCCACACCTCCCCAGGACCCTACCCCTGTGGTGACAGCTCCAGAAAAGAAAGGCAAAGCTCGCAAGGGGGCATCCAAAGACAAGGTCACCCCGACTGACCCGGCTCCTCCTTCGCCCACAAAGCCTTGCGCCTGAATTGCACAAGGAAGAAGTTGTTACACCATTTTTTGGTCATCTAACCTATTATCATTAGATGGACCCAAGTACACCATGTAAGACCAATTTTACCCTAAGCAAAATTTCTTTCACTATGTCAAATAACTTAATAAAACACGTTTATTAGGTTGTTTATTGTCTAAACAGGAAACCCCAAAAGGAAATATTGAACAAACCTATATTTGTTTGATTTTCCCCAAGGAATAATTAATTAAACAATAATTTAATTATTATTCCTGGCCAAGTTTAACCCAAAACAAAGAAATTAATTAGATAAATCCTTATTTATCTTATTATTTTCTAGGAATAATTGTTTAAATCTTATTTAAATAATATTCCTTGTTAAATATGACTAAATCACCCATAAATAATTAAATAAATCATTATTTATTTGATTATCCTTCAACCATTTCCTTAAAATGATAAATAAATCATTTATTTATTTATTATTCACAAATAAAGGGATTTGACCCAAGTCAAATACTTTTTCCCTCCAACAAATATAATAAAATATTCCATAAAAGGTAGATCTAGATTTGGTTAACGTTATTTTAATCATGCACCAAGATCTAGAATGACCCAATATTTTGTTATAAATAGGAGGGTTTTTCCTACCATTCTTCACCTTTTGTTGCCTATTAGATCACTCTGGATCTAAACTCTTGGTCTGACTTTGAGCCATTATCATTGTCATATTTTCCATTATTTTTTGTGTGAGCTCCATTTGAGTTCTATCTTTGTCTGGGTTTTCTACACCAACAGGAGAGAGAAATGCTAGATCTGAAGTGCTGAGGACTTCCAAGAACCCATCCCATTGAGGAGAATTGGAAACACCTTCTTGTTTTCCTCCCAGGTGCCCTTAATACAAAAAATTCTTTCAAAAATTGTTCTTGTCTTGTCTATTGGATGTATGGAACAAAACCTTATTTTTACTACTTAATGTCTCTATATGCATAGATCTGGTTTGTTGTAGCACTTGTCTTTATCAACTAACTGTAGATCTGAAGATATTGGCAGCCATATTTGATGTTAGGGCTATAAGTTATGCGTAGCTAAAGTGGTATTTTTTCGTACACTTCGACAAAATATTCATACTAACAGACGCGGGTCTACATCATAAAACAAAAAAGTGAAGTGTTTGAGCACTTCCACCAATACAAAGCTCTTGTTGAGAAGAAAAGTGGATAGTACATCAAAGTCTTGAGGACTGACAGAGGTGGCGAATACATCACAAATGACTTCCTACGTTTTTACAAGGAGCATGGAATTCACAATAAATGTACAATAAGGTATACACATTAACAAATTGGTGTCGCAAAAAGGAAGAATAGGACCATTATGGAAATGACAAGAAGTTCGTTAAAGGAAAAGCATTTTCCAAATGGTTATTTAGCTGAATTTGTTGCTTGTGCACCATATATTATTAATAGGTGTGCAACCAAAAATGTTATTCATATAATTCCTGAAGAGGCATGGAGTGGAACAAAACATAGTGTCAATCACATTAGAGTGATTGGGTGTGTGGCATATGCACATGCCTCGGATGAGTTGAGGAAGAAGTTCGACAACAAGGGGGAGAAATGTATATTTTTGGATAAAGTGATGAATCAAAGGCATACAAACTCTACAATCTATCAACCAAGAATGTCATAATCAGCAGATATGTTCAGTTAATATAATAGGATGCATGAGATGGAAGTTTAGAGAATACAATCAATGTGAAGACATGTATACCACCTGAAGACAAAGAGGAATTGACCGTAGAAAGTAATTCCTCAAGGGTGACTCCTCCTCCACCTACACAAGATCAACAGAGAGGTGAACATGTAACATCGCAAAAAAATACTAGGACAACATTTCAAAACCAAATAAGTACTTCTTGAAGCACACCATAAATATCCGCAACTCCATCTGCTTCAGGTTCAACACCAAGTGACATATCAAGCCCATCTTCCTCAAGCATAAGAAGAAAAAAATTCAGAAATAAAAATGAAATTTATGAGAAAGATGAAATTGATAGTAACATTGGTCTGAATTCTTTATTTTCATTATTTTTTCATGTATATGACCCAATACACTTTGAAGATGCAGTCAAAGAAGAGAAATGGGTTGCGGCAATGGATGAAGAAATCAGAGCAATAGAAAAGAATGATACATGGGAGTTAGTGGACCTTCCACAAGGTAAAGAAGTCATTAGAGTGAAGTGGGTCTATAATACCAAGAGAAATATTGAATGTAAGATTGAAAGGCATAAAGAAAGCTAGTTGTCAAAGAATATAGGCAACAACATGGAAGATACTATGCGGAAACATTTGTGCCAGTCACGAGGATGGAGACAGTGTGTACAGTGTTGTCGATTTCCGCACAACATAAATGGAAAGTCTATCAAATGGACATAAAATCAACGTTCTTAAATGGAGTCTTGAAAGAGGAGGTATATGTTGCGCAACCTCCTAGTTACGAGTTAGAAGGCCAAGAAGACAAGGTGTGTAGGTTGAAGAAAGCTCTTTATGGGCTGAAGCAAGCACTACGTGCATGGTATAGTAGGATAGATGCTTACTTAATGGACAATGGGTCTGACAAATGTGATGGTGACCCTACTCCCTACATCAAAAAAAGTGACGGTAAGCTTCTTATTGTTGTTTTGTATGTAGATTATTTACAGGGAGTGATGATTTCCTCATCATTGATTTCAAAACAGTCATGAAAAGTGAGTTTGAAATGATTGACTTAGGGTTTCTAAGATATTTTTTGGGCATAGAAGTGAAGCAAACATAAAATTTAATTTTTATCTCTAAAGAAAAGTATGTTGCAAACATTTTAGAGAGGTTTAAAATGTAGAACATCAAGGCAGCGCCAGCTCCAACTGTCATAGGGTTGAAGTTGAGCAAGGAAGACTGCAGCAGCAATGTCAATCCGACATTATATAAAAACATGGTGGGTAGCCTAATGTATTTGACTGCAACTAGGCCTAATATAACGTATGCAATGAGTTTGGTGTTGAGGTTCATGGAGACACCCAAAGAGACACATTGGCAAGCATCGAAAATAATTTTAAAGTCTGTCAATAGGACAAAGGAGTATGCCATTTTTTACTCCACAACATATTATTTTAGGCTAATTGGTTACACTGACAGTGACTGGGTAGGAAGTGTTGATGATAGAAAGAGCACATAAGGATATGTTTTTCATTTGGGTTCGGGAGCCATTTCATGGGCTTCCAAGAAGAAACCGATAATATCATTGTCAACAGCAGAAGTTGAGTATGTCGCTGCAACAACAACAATGTTTCATGCAGTTTGGATGAGAGGGATGTTGTGGGATTTATGTAATGAACAATATGGAACAACCACTATTTTCTGTGACAACAATTCAACAATTTCACTATCAAATAATTTGTCTTCCATAAGAGGACAAAGCACATTGATGCCAAATATCATATCATAAGAGAATTAGTTAACAATAATGAGATTGTGTTGCAGCACTACAAGTCATAAGCACAATTTGTAGACATATTTACAAAGCCATTGGCACATAAAAATTATTTTCATCTCAAATATTATTTGGGAATGGTCAATGGCGATAGTTGCGATTAAGGGGGAGTGTTTGAAAATTAATCTCAACCACCGTGTTTAATTTTCTGACAACAACCATACCTTAGTAAATGTTTTGCAGGTTGTGGATTTAGTTTGCACGGAAGGACATCGCATAAATGAAATTTTGAACAAGAGTACATAACCCATTCCGCAACAAATTAAACTATTAAAATCGAATAGAAATTTAATGCTTGGTTATTAAAAGAGTACGGGAAAACATTTATTGCGCAAGTGTTATTTACTTTAGGAAACCTGTGTAAAGTTCAAAAAGTCATATTCACCCATCTTGTGTATTAAATTTTGTCTGTCATGTATTAATGCCTTAGATATTTATGTTTTGAATTAACAAGCAAGAATAGGTTGAATGATTTGTAGCGAATGTAAGTCTGGAAGGACAAGAAGGAGAAAATCGTGGAGAAACTTTTGGCGGGCGCTTGAAAAAAATAGTTATAGTAAGAATTGGGTTAATGTAAATCTCAGTAAGAATTATTGTCTTACTGGTGAAGGAGCTGACAACACCCATATGTGAATGTATTTCATGTTTTTAAGTTATAATATAAATTTTGGTTAATCGCGATCACTGTGAGTAAAATTGTTTGATTTTATTTGCTCCTTTGCCACTCTGTATTAGAAGGAAGACTATTATGATTTGATTTCTGCAATTTTGTTGTCTTGTTTAAAGATATTTCAATAGCTCTGTGTGAACTTTGTGTGTTGAGGAAGCATCCTCGTGTATGTTTAAATTTTTAACAATATCTGAATGCCTGAATTTTAAGCAAAGAAGAAAGTTGCAGAATAAAAATATACTGGGGAATTTATGAGCTAATGTTGTTACTAGAACTTATCCTCAATCACTTTTCTTGCACAGATATGTGAAGCAATGGTTGCGTTCAGCTCTTTTAGATTAAAAAAGGATTCCAACTGATGTTGTGGACATGTACCACAAGAACGCTTGATTTCCTCAAGATGAAATCACGACGCTCTTATAATAATCAACACACTATCTACTCTCTCTATGTTCTTGGGCCCTCAACCCCAATGGGAGTTTGGCTTACAGACTTGCTCTAATAAGTGAATGAGTTTCTTTATGGCACCCTTTTTTGTGGTAGATGGATTTCTTTTTATATGGAAATCAATAATAATTATTATGTAAGTACAAGAGGGGATGTAACAACACTTTTATCCAGATGATCGTAGTAGAAACAACACTTTTGGAGGTACTATAGCAACAGAGGGTATTGTATGGAGTAGCGCTTGAAATTGGATGGTGGAAAAATTGATGTAAAACGTTTGTGAGTGTTGTGGCATAGACTCATCTATTATATCGCAATGTCAGTTACATGTGCTTGTAAGCAAGTCTTATATTCCTTGAAAAATATTCACCTAATATCTTCATGGATGGAGTGTGTATGTACTTGAGTGAATCGTGATGTAAACCTGATAAGGCATGTGTACCCATGTGAATTTGGTGGTAAACTTAAAACCACTTTGTAAGTGAAGGTTTGTGGTAAGTCGAAACCACTAGGTGGGATGGTTGAGGGCTAGCCAAGACAACCTAAAGCATGGTTGATGATCAATTGAAAAAACCCAAAGCATGTTTAAGAGCAAGCTATGAAAATATATGATGATTGGAGTGATGATGGTGCAAGGTAAAATAAGGGTATAGGTACAACTACACATACACATATATGGTAGTTGAATGAACCATGTATACAAAGGATATCCTATACACATATATGATAGTTGATTAATGAACCATGTATACAAAAGATATCCTAGTAAATTGATCATAGTTCACTAGTTAGATACCATGCATTCCAGTGGATGGTTGATCCTTTATATGGAAGTCAAGATCATATAAGTATGATGAAAATGACAAGTTTAACTAGAGATAAACATTGTTGAGGAAGAGGATATGTACTAAATAATTCATTTGTCCATTACAAGTTTCCATTAAGAAAGAGTGTTAAAGATAATAGAGAAATGAATATTCTAGATTATTAAAGTTCTAAACCATGCTCTAGAATTTATTATTTTCCAATAACTTTACCCTCCAAATTCTTAGTATTGTCTTTTGTTGTAATCCCATTACTCTATATAAAATATGATTTAATAAAACTAAAACAATGTTGTCTTTGTTTTCTTATTTATTGCATATTCAAACTTTATAATTTATTATCCATTAACTGAAAACAACTTTGAATAAATATGAGTTACATTCTTATTTTTCAAAACAAATGTAATTTTAAATTATTTCTATTTTTTTTTAATTATTATTTTAATATATTTAAGCTAAATATTTTAAATTTAATTTTAGTTAATTTAAATATTTTATATTTTTAATTTAAATGTTTTAAAATTTTATTTATTTTAAATATATGTGTGAGATTTTTAAAATTAAATGGAAAATTTAAATTATAAAATTTTGCTGTTAACAATGTAATTTAAGTATTTTTGTGTTTTCAAAATTGTTGAATCGAATCATATTTCAAGATGATGACCCAAAGGAAATCAAAATTTGCTCTCTTTCATAAGATTTCTGGATGGACTTTAGACGTCTTCCATGCGTAAATTGCTTCCTCTTATGGTCGATTGGTCTCTCAAATTTGAGAAGTACACCGCCGAATTGTCATCAGAGTCCTATGGAATGTGTCATACATTTTATATATTGAATCTAATTTTGTCGAGTTTGACCAGTAATTTCATATATTGAATATAACTTTGTTGTCATCAGAGTCCTATGGAATGTGTCATACATTTTATATATTGAATCTAATTTTGTCGAGTTTGACCGGTAATTTCATATATTGAATATAACTTTGTCAGAGTTTGAACAGTAATGCTAATTTCAAATGGAGAGTTTGAGCAGTAATGCTAATTTCAAATGGACTTTGACAAGGAATGATAATTTAGGTAATAATTTAGGGTGGATGGTGGTTTTGTTTGTGTTTGTTTATTTTTTTTAATTTGAAATTTGGAGTGTTTGAATAATTGTTTTTAATGGTGGAAATAGATTTAATATTTAAGTATTTTTGGGGTATTTAAAATTTTGAAACTTACAATTATAATCTAGATTTCTAAAATTTTCTGCTAAATTTCATTAAAATCATGTGAAAAAACCATTGTTTTCTGGATGAGAGAAACCATTCTTTTGTGAACAAATTGCCATCTATTTAGACTATATTATAGAACTATCTTCAAAATGATTAATTTTTTTTATTTTGAGTTTTCATCAATTTTATTATTTTATTTAAATTTTAAAATTTACAATTTTTTTTAATTAAACAAAAAAAAAAAAATTATATTAAATTTAAATTTTTTTTGAAATAAATTAAAAAAATTCAATAAGGACCTGTTATAATAAAAGCTATACAACATGATAAAATACAAAAGGGATATACTACACCCGAACCGCTCCAGAAAGGTGGGAAACTAGTTCCAATGGTGCTCTTGGTATCCTTGGAACTATATGGGAAGGATACCTTTTATACCTTTTTAATTGGAGCTTTGAAGACTTTATTAAAAAATTCTAGTTTTCCCAAACTTTCATATGGTGCTATATAGTATGGACAACTTGTGTTTTTAAATGGGATTATTTAAACATGGTTTTTCTCCCACAAAGATTGAATGAATTATTCTTTTATATGAGCTGAAGATATTTATTCTTCATTTATTTCAAATAGAATGACAATGATTTCAAATTGTTTCCACAAAAATTGAATTATTTTTCTATATGAGTTGGAGGCATTTAGTCTTTTATTTCAAGTAGAATCACAATGATTTGAAATACATTGGGCAACCAATGATTTGTTTTTACCATAGTTATGCAGTGTGTGAAATTGGCAGAGACCTAGGTATCATATCCATTTCCAGGTTTTGATTGCTACTTTCTTAATTTGTGAAAAGGTACATATCATGCGAGAGTTTATATAGGACAAATATCCAAATTCAACCCACCCAATACACTCCCTAAATTTAATGCATTGTTAAGTACACAACCACACACAAAGAGTTAATAGATCACCCTTCTCCTCGCCCAAAAGACACCTCACCTTCCTTGGAGCATTTATCATCTAGGGTTGGTGTTTATATGCTGCTAATATAATTGCAGCTTATTATAAATGATATTATGATTTTGTTTTTTTTTAATTTTTTTTTGGTTATATCATTTTTATTTGAAAAAATTATATTATTTTGTTTTTCACATTATTTGAAAGTTTAATTAAAAAATTTAAATATGATTTTTTATTTTTATTTTTTAAATTTGATAAAAAAAAAATTAGATATTAAAATCGATAAAACTTGATATACAGTACCCATTATAATTTAATTCGAATTTTTTTACATTTTTGTTATGGGTAAAGAAAGTACATTTGCAAGATTGTTCTAATACAACCAAAAACAACTTCAGAGACAAATAATATCTCTTTACACTATCTTCTTTGTCTTCTATTAAGCAAAAATAAAAATAAATGTGAACAAATTCAAAAAATAAACCATTTTGATCCCAATAAAACTGAAGCAATGATAACCCCAGGATATGCCAGGATCTCAACAACCAGCCATTGCCAAAATATTGGAATTTAATCGAACCCTGAACCGCACTGCATCCCTCAGACCGTTTGTCAGCCTCACTATTTTGTTCACGAAAAATATGAGAGATTGAAATCATCTTGAAAGCCAATATCAACGCCTTGATACTGTGTTGCCAATTAGAGAGAACTGGCATTTCTAATTTGAATCCATCATTCGCCCATTTAACAACAGACTTCGAGTCACCAAAAGCTACAATGTCCTCCCGACCAAGTCAATTAGAACAAAAAGGATGCCCAATTATAATTTCAAGCATCCGGATATAACTTCCCGATTAAATCAAGAAGTTATATCCGAATGCTTGAATTTTAAGCAAAGAAGAAAGTTGCAGAATAAACTATACTGGAAAATTTATGCACTGATCTTGGGACTGGAGCTTATCCTCGAGCACTCGTCTTGCACAGAGATGGGAAGCAACGGTGCTGTGTTTGGCTCTTTCACGTTCGAAAAGGATTCCAACTGATCTTGTGGACCTGTACCAGAAGAACGCCTGATTTCCACAAGCCGAGCAACAACTTCATCCATATCCGGCCGGTCATCCCTCTCTGACGCCACGCATCTGAAGGCCAGCTCTGCAACTGCGCTTACCATCATTCTCACCTCTTGATTTACTTCAATTTCTAGCTGTGGATCGACAAGTTCATCCAAATCTCCTTCGTGAATCTTCTTTATCCCCAAGTTAGCAAGGTTGATTTCCCCTCTCTTCCGATTTATGTCCATTGCTAGTTTGGCAGAGAAAATCTCCAGCAAAACAACCCCAAAGCTGTAGACATCGGATTTCTCCGTCAGCTGATAGCATTGATAGTACTCTGGGTCAACATACCCTGGTGTGCCTTGTGGGATCGTAGTGACATGTGAAACATCTACAGGCACAACCCTGGAAAGCCCAAAATCACACAATTTGATATCCCAATTCTCGTCCAGGAGAATATTTGAGGTTTTTACATCTCTGTGTAATAAAGGCAGATCAAGCGCGTGAAGGAAAGCCAAGGTCTCGGCAGTTTGAATAGCAATCTTCAAACGAGTATTCCATGGAAATCCCTTAGGATTTTTGCGATTGCCATGTAGATGATCGGCCAGGGTGCCATTTGAGAGAAATTCCTATACAAGCAGCAGCTCTGGACTGTCTAGTGTGTTGGAGAGACAGAGGATTCAATTACACAAATAACACGAATATTTAACACACGAACAATGAGCTGCTGCTCTTCTATTAATCATAAAAATCTGAATCATAAAACTCTCTTACTCTCTTGAAAACAATGAACCCATGACGGGTATTTAATCTAATTGACATGCAAACACTCTCACACATAATTGGACTTAATCAACTCACTTAACTCGCTGTCTAACTCGTTCTCCAAATATAACTGTAACTCAACTCAACTAACTCCACTTAACTCTTCGTCTAACTTCTGCATGAGGAAGTAATTATATATTTTAACACTCCCCCTTAATTACGACCTCTAAACTAAACATAACTTATGACAACTCAAACATGTCTGCTGGTCTATTGCTCAGCTAGGCTTACAACTCCCAAGTTTATTTTGTGAAACTGAAACAAATCTACTGATAATGGCTTTGTAAAGATATCAGCCATTTGATCACTCATTCTACAAGGCTTCAAGTGAACTTCTCCATTGTTCACTAGTTCTCGAATAAAATGATATATAGTATCAATATGCTTGCTCTTTTGATGAAACACACTATTCTTGGATAGTGCTATCGCTGATGTGTTGTCACAGTATATCGCTGTTGATCCTTGCTGTTTCTGCTTGAGTCCATCCAATACTCTTCTTAACCATACTGCTTGACATGCTGCTGAAGTTGCTGCTACATATTCTGCTTCTGCTGATGATAATGTCACAATAGGCTGTTTTTTAGATGCCCATGCTATCACACCTGAACCGAGATGGAACACATAACCAGATGTGCTCTTCCGATCATCCAAACTTCCTGCAAAATCACTATCTGTATATCCAATCAACTCTTTCTTTTCTGTACTTGCATACATTATGCCATAATCTCTGGTTCCTGCTATGTATCTCGGAATTCTTTTTCCAACACTCCAATGTGTGTCTTTTGGAGTCTCCATGAATCTGGAAATCAAACTCACTCCCTGCATAATATCTGGTCTTGTAGCTGTGAGATACATGAGGCTGCCAACCAATCTTTTGAATAGAGTTGGATTGACATCTGCCCCTTCATCATCCTTACTTAACTTTGTACCTGTTGCAACTGGTGTAGGTACAGGTTTGGAATTATCCATCCTGAATCTTTTCAGCAAATTTGTTGCATACTTGTTTTGACAAATAAAGATGCCTTTTTCAGATTGCTCAACTTCAATGCCAAGAAAATATTTCATGAGACCTAGATCTGTCATCTCAAATTCTTTCATCATGGCTGCTTTAAATTCATCTATTTCAAGATCACCTGTAAAAATCATATCATCAACATACAAGCAAACTATCAAAATCTGTCCATGCTCATTTACCTTTGTGTATAAGGTAGGCTCAATGTTGGTTCTGCAAAATCCATTCTTGATCATATAACTGTCGATTCTGCTATACCATGCTCTAGGTGCTTGCTTCAGTCCATAGAGTGCTTTCTTCAATCTGTAAACTTTATCTTCTTGTCCTTCAACTTCATAACCTGGAGGCTGCTGCACATAAATTTCTTCTTCTAAAATTCCATTTAAGAAGGATGATTTGACATCCATCTGATACACTTTCCACTTGTTCTGAGTTTTTGTCGCTAGAACTGCTCTTACAGTATCCAATCTGGCTACCGGAGAAAATGTTTCCCCAAAGTCTATTCCCGGTTGCTGCGAGAATCCTTTGGCTACAAGTCTTGCTTTGAATCTTTCAATCTCACCTTTCTCATTCACTTTAGTCTTGTACACCCACTTCACACCAATGAGATTTTTATCGTTTGGTAAATCAACCAAATCCCATGTATCATTCTTTTCAATGGAATTCATCTCTTCATCCATAGCTTGCACCCAATTGTCATCTCTGATTTCTTCTTCAAATGAAGAAGGTTGGAATGCCAACAATGCAAAATTGGAACTAACATCCAAATCATCATAAATATCTTTCAAACTTCTCATCTTTTTCTTACCTGATTCGCTGCTTGGAGAATTCTGATCTGTGGATCTGCTTGAAGATCCTTGCTTCTCTGAAAATCTTGGAGTCCTTGCTGGTGTGACTCTGTTTGGTGTCTGCTCTCTTGGTTCTTGCTGTTCCTCTTCTTCTACATCATCCTCCATCAATGGTGTTTGAGCATCGGTTAGTGTGTCTACAGTCCCATTCCATGACTCTTGTTCTTTGAACACAACATCTCTGCTAATGATTGTCTTCTTTGTGACAGGGTTATACAGTTTGTAAGCTTTTCACTGCTCACTATAACCAGTAAATATACATTTTTCACTTTGATCATCTAATTTGCCTCTTATTTTCTTAGGCACATGTGCATAGGCTACACATCCAAAAACTCTGAAATGAGATACACTGCAAGACATACCTGACCATGCTGCTTCTGGAACTCTGTTCATCATGATCTTTGTAGGAGATCTGTTTATCACATAAACAACACATGCAACTGCTTCTGCCCAATACTCATTAGACAAGTGTCTTGCTTTCAACATGCTCCTTGTCATGTTCATGATTGTTCGATTCTTCCTCTCTGCTACACCATTTTGCTGTGGTGTGTATCTGGTCGTAAACTATCTTCTGATTCCATATTGTTTGCAGTATTCATGGAATGCCTTCGAATCGTATTCTCCACCACGATCCGATCTCAATACCTTGATCTGTTGATCACTCTGGTTCTCCACCAAAGCTTTGAACTCTTTGAACTTTGCAAAAGTTTCAGACTTCTGCTTCAAAAAATAAACCCAAGTCTTCCTACTATAATCATCAATGAAGGTGAGGAAGTAACAGCTTCCACCAATCGACTGTGTCCTCATAGGTCCACACAAGTCGGTATGTACCAATTCAAGTGGTTTTTTTGCTCTGTAAGAAACTCCTGTCGGAAAACTTTCACGGTGTTTCTTGCCTAAGATGCAGCACTCACACGTGCTAGCAGGTTCTTTGATGGGAGGTAGACCTCTCACCATCTGTTTCTGCTGCAATAATTTTAAACCGGAAAAATGCAAGTGTCCAAACCGAAAGTGCCATAACCAGTGTGCATCAGAACATGCAGTTGTAAAAGAACTAACCTGATCATTGTAGTTCATGATGAGAGGAAAGAGTCTGTTCCTCATCATCTGCACCTTTGCAATCAGCTGCTTGCTTGGGGATTTGTCGTAAATAACCCATTGTTGCCCCTGAAAGATAACTTTGTATCCTTTCTGCATCGGTTGGCCAACACTAATCAAATTGTGTTTGAGCCCAGGGACATAGTATACCTCTGATATGGTCTTTGGCTCCCCCTGCTTGGTCACAATGTTGACCATTCCTTTGCCATCTACAGCCACAGTCTTGTCAGTACCCAACTTGACCTCTGTTTGAACTGTGACATCCAAATTAGCAACCAAATCCTTGTTGCCTGTCATGTGGTTACTACAACCACTGTCTAATAGCCAGACCTTATCAGACGGTGCATGCATGGTGTTGCATGCTAGAAACATAGAGTCAGTATTTTCTGTACTGACATTAGCTCTCTGATTGCCTTGATCTGCAATCTTCTTCCTACAATCACGAGCATAATGACCAAATCTACTACAGTAATATCACTTTACCTTTGATTTGTCAGACCTTTGATTATTATGAAAGCTTCTGTTGCTGTTGCTTCCACGTTGATGCTCATGATCATCTCGGCCATCTCTGTGACCACCATAGTTGCTGCCTCATCCTCTGCCTCTCGATCGACTTCTTCCTCGACCTTTTGAAATATAGACTTGACTTTGGAATGCAATTTCCAAAGTGGAATCCTTATTTCTGTCTATCCTTGCTTCATGGGATAGAAGGGATCCCATTAACTCATCAATTGTGAGTTTTTCCAAGTCCTTTGCTTCTTCTATGGCTGCTACCACCACATCAAATTTGGTAGACAGGGATCGAAGAACCTTCTCGATCACTGTTTGATCTTTAATATCTTCGCCATAGATTTTTAACTGATTGACGACAGACATGACCCTAATCATGAAGAAATCAATGTCCTCTGTCTCCTTCATCTGCAGACTTTCAAAGTCTCTCCTGGTGTTCTGCAGTTTAACAATGTTAACTTTCGCCATACCTTGATAGCTTGTTGCCAGTGTGTCCCATGCCTCCTTTGCTGATGAGGTTATCATGATCTTCTGGAACACGGCGCGATCAACTCCCTGCTGGATTAGAAGCAACGCTTGCGCATTCTTCCGCTTATCTTTCTTCCACTGTTCCCTCTCTGCATTACTGAGGGCTCGTTCTTCTGCATCATCTTTAGGTTATGCATACCCATACTTGACATGATCCCAGACATCATGCGCTTTTAGCATGGTCTCCATCTTAATGGCCCACATATCGTAATCTTTCCCATTGAAAGATGGAAGTTGTGGCTGAAAATTTGATGTGGCCATCTTGCCTTAAAAATTGTTGCTGACAAAAAACCCTAAATTACTCTCTCTTTTTTTTGTAAAGGTTCTGCTAACCTTCTTTTTAAAAAAAAATATTTCAATAAAACACTAAATCCTTCTTCTTCATTTTTTTTTTGTTTTATAATAAATATTTTTATATAAAATGCTTCTTAAAACCCTCTTTTTTGAAAAGAGTTATGTGAAAATTCCCTTTTTTGAAAAGATCATATGAAAATCTTTTGTAATAAAGTCCTTTTGTTTTAAAAGGATGAGAGCGTACTGTTAAAACTTTTAACAAAAACCCTTTGTTTCTTTTAAAATAAAACTCACGTGCTCTATTTTAAAAATGGAAATACCGCTTTGTTTTTGGGAGAGCACCCACGTGACGTATCAAAAAAATTGATCGATGTACCTTAAAAATATTCACGGGCCTGTGGTGTCGGGCCCTTTTTTTTTTGACTGAACCGTATTTCGCAACCCCGATAAAGAGCCACGACGTTCTAGTTCTGCACCCCTATGAAGGCAAGGCTGCGTTCTGGTTCAAGTTCGCCGAATGTCCGCAGCTCCTTTTGGGAGAGGTTGCGGTCGGGTCTGCCGGTAATGCACTAAATACGTGCGGACCGCGGGTAAAATTTTTGTGTAAAAAAATTTCGGCCTTTTGCTCTTGGCCTGCTTACGGGTTTTGCTCACCCACGGATCTCTGATCCTTCCTCAGCTCCGATACCAATATGTTGGAGTGCAGCCATAAAGACCAACGACATGTGGATGGTTCAACGTCGAAAATATCTTCACCTCTTGAATGAACTGCTCCAGTCTCCTAGAGTTGTCCTGATAAAGTCTCTTTATGGCCACAAGTCTTCCACCCCAAAGTTTACCCAGATAAACCGACCCGAACCCTCCAACGCCAAGTTCGTTCTCCTTGTGGAAGCCATTTGTAGTCTGACGAAGTTCTTCATAAGAAAATATTGGTAAATTTCCCATTTTGAGCTCACTCAAATGTCTAGGAAGAACGGCGTCAGGAGGAGGTTTTCTGTTCTTCAAATAATACGCCAACAACAGTCCGGCTGTAAGCGCAGCTCCTCCAATGAAACAACCTGTGGTGGAATGGAGCGATTGATATATCAATGTGATTTTCGGCAAATCGCCAAGAGCCGAATAACAGAAACCAATTCACGGTAGCGATAAAGCGAAAAAACAGAAGAAGAAGAAATAATAGATTTACCTATTATTATAACGGCTTTGTTTCGAGGACCTGTAACGCAACCCTAACGTGTATCAGGAATAAAGAGAAGCAATCATATCTACATCTAACAAACCCATTTCTTGGGTTCCAAATATTAAATTCAGTGTTACCTCTAAGAACCCCATCTCTTTGGTTCCAAATATTAAATTCATAACAGATTAACTAAACTAGCGGTTCTTGGTGGTTTTGCTGAAATTTAAGATAAACAATACCATGGCTGGGGCTTTTGTCACTACGGGGTCTATCGTTGAAATAGCAAACGAACGGAGGAGGCGCACTTGAAACAGAAGTGTTGTAACCGCATATTCCTTGACTTGCTTCGCATGACGTACACTTTTCATCTTTGAGAACTGGAACTGGTTGTATTAATGCCGCATAAACTGGTACTTGTTCCATAGAACACCCCGAAGTCGAATTATCCTTCTCCAACGAGTAATAGACACTAGCATTACATTTCGGGAGATGTAAGTTATGTAATTGATCTTGTTCCTTACAGTTGAACGCGTACATAGTCAGGTTCTCTGTAGCCTTTAATGTGAACTTGGTGCCTACAAATTCTGTTGACGCTATCGGACTATTAATGCTATGATTCAAAAATTGACAATTCTAACCTCTGGTAATAACTAATCTAGTAGAAGGGAGAAACATTAGTATTGTGTAATTCCGGCCATGAATCGGGATAACAAAACCTGAGTTCTGCACATAGTTGATCTGGAAGCTAGGGAGGCCGCATCCACGATTTCCTACACCGAAAGGATATTGTATCTCCATAGTTCCACATTTAGTGTTATTTTGACAATACTGATATTGCGAGTCAAAACTGAAGGAGTAGGGGAATAGAGAGGCAGAGCCGAGAGTAACGATAAGGAAGAAGAAGTGTGGAGGCAGGGAAGGAAGAAGTATCTGAAATGAACAGATAATTCCATGAGGAGAAAACGAGATGATAGGCATCGAATAAGCGTTGGGAAGACCCAAAAAGAAAAAGAAAAAATCCTTGAACTGCAACAGAATGAGGCACATTGAAGCGTTGGTAGTGTTAAATAGTTCAAGGTCTCCTAAATCAAACGACTCAAGTCAATAATTTAAATTAGTGCTAGTGCCACATAAATCAGTAAATGGTACCGCAAAAGAGGGGCAAGAGATGGCCACAATTGACTTGTGGAAAATTAAAAGTCGAAACCTTTGAGTTTCATGACAACTTCGTGATCATCGAAAGAATATACCAGAAATGGTATTTTCGGCAATGTCGACCACACAAATGTGGATAACACTATTTGAAGTATACATATCGGTAGATCTTGCCAATACGATGTATATGACTAATGGTAGCGTAGAAATAAGCAGAATATGTAAAGTCTAAGTCAACACGTAAGAAGCACGTTTCCAGGCTAACATCAAAATGTTGAAAAGTAGCTGCATAACACATGGATGTAGAAAGAATTTGCTTTTTGGAACGAAAAAAATGGTAACTCAACCAAAGACGACATGGATGTTGAAAGAATTGGAGTAGTCTACCCAGGCAACGTTTTAGCCCGGACGGAAGTTTTTTTCCGGAATCCAGGCAACTTAAATTCAAGAAATCAGGTACTTGCAATGTTTGAAATCCATTTTTGAGGTTGGAAATGGATTCAGCACTACCAAAATCCCTTAGGGAACTCAAAATACTTAAGTTTAACAACTGCAAACATGATTCTGATGAAATATTTGCCGGATTTTTTAAAAATCTTTGCCGGAGTCCGGGCTAAAACGTTGCCTGGAAACGACAGCCCGAAAAAAAACTAAATAGTGAAAACAATGCATATTTGCAATTGCTCTAAAAGACGCAAAGAGACACTAGAGGTTTCTTATTTAAGAAAAATTTGTACGAGGAAAGCATTTATAGATATGTATGCCATATACCATATATTTTGGTAAATTTAAATAGATATAAATATTATAAAAGATTATATTTTAGTTTTATGGATTTTTATTATATATATTAAGTTGTATATTTTAAAGCTAGATTGTGGTGGCAAATTTAATTTAAATAGTATTGGTAGATATGTTTTTGCATGATGATTCTTTAGGTAACTTGGAAACTTCTCTAGAACTATTTTTTCATAGACATAAGATGATTGATAATAGCTCGGTTGAATCGAATGCTCCTGTGGATCAATTCTGTGTTTTACATGATCTAAATAGTGTGTCGGGTGATATGGTGGATGTGGGGGTATTTTCTGGGTTAATCAATCTGATGACTGTTTCTATGCCCGAACCCGAGCCTCTCTTTGTTGTGCAATATTGTAATGGAGTGGGGGTTGTTGTGTTATTTTTTCATAAAGCAACATTGTTCTTTACTTTGATAGTTATATTTCATCATTAAAATGTTACATTGACCCCAAATAATTTTCCCATTGTACAAATCTATATCATTAACCATCAGAAAATGAAACTATGTAGAAAGAAGAACACCATCATCATCATCATCATTATCTAAAGAGAAGAAAGTAAAAGATCAAAGAAAGAGAAGCGTGAACACATAGAGACACCAGGATTGGTCCGAGACTAGGGCAAAACCAACTATGGGAAAACCCTTGGAAATTCTTCTTCTTATATTTTCATTGAATGATTCAACAACAAGTGTACAATGATCCATGAATACATATCTTTACGATGCTGAAAAAAATAACATACAAGCACTAAAACCATACCTATACTTTTTCATGAAGGAAACTGAATCTGAGAATTGAAATGCACTGACACTCACTGTAGCAAACTGATGAACATGCACTACTACACTAAGGGGTTTTTAAGACATTTTTTTAAGACAAAAGAAATATTTTGTCCTAAAAAGTCACTTTTTATTTTAGTTATTTTGTATTAAAATTTAATATCAATTGAGTTGGTTTAAATATAAAATTTAAGACAAAAATAGTGTGAGACAAAAACAATTTGAGACAAAAAAAATTAAGACAAACAAATTTAAGACAAAATTACTTTAAGACAAAATTTTATATTTAAGACAAAACGAGTTTGAGACAAAAATATTTTAAGACAAAACTTTATATTTAAGACAAAAGCAGTTTGAGACAAATATATTTTAAGACAAAAATATTTTAGGAAAAAATTTTAGATTTAAGAAAAAAGCTACAAGTTCCCCAAATCCGATCTACATTTCATGGACAATCACATTTCCCCCAAATGTCCTCCACATATTTGCCTTGTTGTATTGGAGTTTGAAAAATACATAGGATGCCACAAGTAATCCTAATCATAAGACTCAACTTTCCTAATGACTAGGAGGCCTCAAAAATAAAAAAGCATCTTAACTTATGCCTAAAATTACTAAAATTTCCTATCCGAAATATGAAATTAGAAATTCTACAAAATTATAGGGCAACAAGGAAACCAAATTCCTCTTCTATAAATCTCTAAGACCTTATGGAGGAAAAATACAAATTTTGAAATAAATTGTTGAAATTATGCTCTTGCATCAATAGCTACCAATGTATCCTTGTAGGCCACCCCCTTTAACAATAGTAATACCAATGTCCTTTACCAGCTAGAAGGAACTCCTTACATAATTCTCTCTTAGATCCCCTTAACCCATTGTAATGATTGTCTTTGATGCCTACCTAGTTGCAAGCACATTAAGAAGAAATGTAACACATTGCTGGTTGAGGATTTTGATAAGTATGTGATTATGTTGACATCTTGTGACTGTCCCGTCTGTGAATATATAAAATATTTGATGCATGTCACCCTGACACTATAACATGACTTAGTACTACCTATCATACCGTGTCTCTCCCTCCTCGAGACACCTAGAACTCGCTAACACTCCCTGTCACACACTCTTATTCATTCATTTATGAATTTTGACCTAATTCTCTGTTATGTTTTCCTGGCACTCCCTAACACTCCTTAGCACACATTGGCACACCTTGGCACTTGGAACATCTTTGTATGCTTCCCTAGCACTGTAACATGCCTTAGCACTTCCTAGAATACTGTGTCACTCCATTCTTAGCACACTTGGAACTGGCTTATACTTCATTTCCATGCATTTGAAACTAGTGCCCCCTTGTGTTTCCCTGACACTTGGACCTCACACTCCCTAGCATGTGTTCATGCCACACCCTAGCACCTGCCACATCTTGGCATGCCTATCATGCCTTGGAACTGCCTAACATGTCTTAGTACTTCTAGGAATTCCCTGACACACCTTGGTATTCCTTAGCTTTCATGTCGTCATAGATAACCTTGATTTTTTTGTGACTTGGGAACCCAGCAAAGTCATTGGAAAATCGATTTTGTGCCCAGCCCAAAATCTGAAACTACTTTGTCCAAACCTTTATGTAACCATAGGCTTACCTCCTACAAGTCTTATTCTGACCTTCCCCTAACACACTTTATCCTTGAGAGACTTGGAATTCATTGACACTACTTGGCACACACTCTTATTCATTCATTTCCATGCATTTTGACCTAGTTCTCCCTTACAATGTCCCGGGACTCCCTAACACTCCTGAACATCCATTGACACTTTCTGGCATGTGTTAGCATGCCTTTTCATTCCTCGGCATGCATTGACACTCCTTAGTTATCATGCCCTCACAATTACCCTTACCTTTTTGGAACTTGGGAACCCAACCATGTTGGGAAAAAATACTGAGAGGGGGGGGGGGGGGGGTGAATCAATATTTACTGCATATTCAAATCTTTTAACTTTTTCACTCTCTAAAAACCATACGCTACTTTCCTTTAGTAAACTCGCGTATACACACGGATTTCCTTCATACAACTCGCATATTAGCAGAGATCTAAATATGCAGATATTTATTAGCTTGGTTCTTTGCAATATTCATTCATCTGAAGTTAAGTTATCAGTAAACATGTGCAGTAACAACAGAGTAAATCATTAGACAAAGCATCACACATGAACACCAGGATTTTTAGGTGGAAACCCAAGTCGGGAGAAAACCACCGCTGCAGTTGCTCAGCCTTCAATATTTTATTATAGAGGAAACATCTTACAACATATGTGCTGGTGCAGACTCCTACCAGCACGCAGGCACCCACCTGCGCTCATTTACCAGCCTCTCCTGGAAGGGAGCTACAACCCCCTGCTCTCGTTTACCAACCTCACCTGAAAGGGAGCTACAACCCCCTGACTGAAGACTACAACCCTCAGCACCACCTTGGACGAAGTTTCATCAATTTTCACACTGGATCTAACAACTTCAAAAGAGCACAACTTGTAGGCCACATTTCATCAGATTTTCAGACTGGACCCACTCCATACTTTTAAGCATAGTCAACCATAAAACAGATACATATAACTCACTGACAGATATCAGTAAACCAACAGAACAGATCAGAAATTTCTTACCACAGACTTCAGCAAACCCTAGTTTGCATACGCACTTTCCTTTCACTGATGTCGCATATATACGCGCTTCCGTTCACACAAACCTGCGTATACCTCTGTACATATTACAGAGCTCATTTCATTGCACATACGCGCTTTCTCTTCAGCGAAGCCGCATATATATGCGCTTCCTCTGCGGCGAACTAGCGTATAGATTTTCAACCATTATAGAGCAGCATACTTCTTCAGATCAGATATTTAGTTCAGATTTACCCTTTTACTTCAAACAAATGTTCGCCTCATCTCAGATCTAAGCCTTCCATAAACAGATCTAGCAGATACAAATACATTCCAGATCTAGATATTCTGCTTCATCATTTCTTCATAGGTGCATCATAGATTCAGATCTATTATCAAACCTTTACCCTTTTCATACAGATATACTTCACAGAGAAGTATTCATTCAAGATCAGACATCTTGCTCCCACACTCATGATTTGCACAATGAATTTCTTCTCTTTATATAGGTGTTGAGTCCCAAATTTGCATCTTTTCCATACACTTTTCCATACCTTTTTTCACTCACCTAAACCTCCCAAATTGTCAATATCATGTGCAAAAGGGTATCTAACATGGTTTTTAATTATATTTTTGTGTTTGCTATTTGATCTAGATTTTTTTCATTCAGCTGCGGAATCTTGCCACTTTCCGCAGCTGCTGCAACTTTCCGCAGCTATTTTGTGAAACTCTATGCTACAGGTGTCTACAAGGGAAACGAGCCACATGGGCAGGTCAGGAATGACGTTGACATGGTTCGTGTCCTATTGGTTCAAGCAAACTCGTCCAAAGAAGCCGCGGTCAAAGGCGTCCACATGGAAGTCAACCATGGAGTTTCATGTCGGCCGGACTCTGTTTCGTGGCATATAAAGATCCATACGGCCGTTTCTAAGCCTGCAGAGGTTAAATCGACATCTGTGCAGAGCTCTGGAGTCGAATTCAAGCATCCACCTTCCGTAGATTCACTTTCCAACACGGCCATACTCCTATATCCGTGGACGTAGTGGTCTACGTGCTCTCTGCCATCATGAACTTTAGGAGACAGTTACAGTTTATTGTTATATATAGAGCGTTTGCATACGCACATAAAGTAGTTGATAGTTGATGTTAGTGAATGTACTCTGTTATCTTTTAGTCTGCTCTGTAGTGATTACGCTGCACTTGTGCCGTAACACTACCATTATGTAATGAACTGCTTTTTAATATGAGAAGACTCTGTTTTTCAACTTAATTCGTGTTTGAGGATCGTTACCAAGGCTGTGTAGAGGGCCCCTGCTCAGCTAAGGGTTTGTGTATTAGTGTATATTTCTCATTTCATTTCTTTAAAAGTCATTGTATCATAATCCATCCATATGTTCATACTTTGCAGTTGTTTCATTTCTGTTTATACATTTCCATAATTTCCATTTCATTTCTGTATTTCATGTTTTATGATTGTTAATCACTGATCAGTTTTCTTGATTGCAGGTTTTAGATAGACAGCCCGGGCATTTTCATAGTATTTTGACTAATGACATGAAACTAACATTGTTCTGCTGCTAGGTTGCTTTTCATAGCTTTTTGTTTAACTTCAGTCTTGCTTTGTACATTTCAGTTTTGCTTATCTGCTTTAGTAGTTAAATTTAGATATATTAAGCTGCTCATAGCATCTTCAGTTGCCTCCGAAAGCCACAGCTGGACTGATGGTGAGGGACTGCATTATGAAATGTGTAGTTTAGTATTAGTTTCTTTTCTGCAAATTTAGATATATTAAATCATGTATGACATCTTCGGTTACCTCCGAAAGCCACAGCTGGACTGATGGTGAGGGATTGAATCATGAGTGTATGGTTTAGTATTAGTTTACTTTTTTCAAATTAAATATCAGTTACACAAGTTGTTTATGATTACTTCCGAAAATCATAGCTGGTCTAATGATGAAGGGTCAGAAAATGAATTGATGTAATCTGATTTAGATTTATTTTGTTGCAATTTTGAATTTCCTTAAGCATATTTTCTTTTTTTTGTTTAGTCGGCAGCAAGAATAGTTTGGTTTTCATGTTCACTAGTTTACTGTTTTGATTCATTAGATTAGCAGCACCTTTTCATTTCAGCAGTACACTTTTACTTTCTTTCAAGTCTTGTCATTGTAAATTTCAAATTGCTTTTTAAAGTTACAAGTTGGTAAATCATTATAGGGGATATCACTTCCTTGAAAAAATATAACCAAACTTGTTTTCATTTTAGAATTTCCATTTCACCTTAGAAAAACCAAAAACGACAAAAAGTTAAGAAATAGGTTATCTTGCACATATAGTGCGCCGCACTTCATCAGCTTACGATTCCCGGATTGACAAATTAAATGCATCAATTTAGGACACACTAAATTGACCAAACAATAGGTTTACCCTTTTTCAATACCATGAGCCCCTTTTTCAATACCATGAGCCCAAAACTACATTACTTCCGATGGTATTCCTGGACGGGGTCATTTAGACGAATCATTACCCAATACAATGGGTCAATACCATGGTGGTTACCCCTGGTTTTGCACTTTAAGAGTGCTTTTTCCCATACGCGACTTGGCACGCTGTTTTCCGTGTGCATATGCGACTTCTCCTAGATCAATCCGCGTATGCCTTGATACATACTCTTTTCATCATAGATCTAGCAAATATTGAATTTCTTTCTTCATTCTCTTCTGTACTCACTGTAGATACATCAGATTTACTTCATCAAGAACATATTCTATCAAGCACAACTTCATCAAGAAAGATGCCATCATCTTCATCAAGTGGGTTGTCATTCAAGGACAACACTCAGCATCATATTGCTAACTAACATCATTTCACATCAGATTTACATCATTTACCAAGTCCATCAAGTCAAGAATAACTTCATCAGGTGGATTGCCATCAAGGAAAACACATGTCAATCATCTCATGTCTTCATCTTCATTAAGTGGGTTGCCATCAAGGACAACACTCTGCATCATATTTCCAACAATCTCCCCCTTTGGACTTGATGGAAACCACGATGGTGTTTGGTTACCACAACAGATAGGTATATTAAGAATACAATGACACCATGTCACTCTCTCCATTTTTGACACCATTCCATTCTTTCTCTTCATTCAAACACCATGTCACTCTCCCCATTTGACATCAAGGGCAAAGGGCAGATAAAAAAAAACACACTCTCCCCTTTTTCTCCTCGGGTAGAAGAAGTGTTCTGCAGATCTGATATATACTGAAGTGACCAAGCTCCCCCTGAGTTCATGCTGAAAGTTCATCCATATGTTTCAATAAAGTACATGACTCTATGAACTTCCTATCACCAAAGACTCATACTTACATCAAATATCCAACCAAGTGGATTTACATATAAGAATCAAGTACCCAACCAAGTGGGTTTACACATTTCAACTCAGCTACCCAACCAAGTGGGTTTACAAAATTTGACTCAGCTACCCAGCCAAGTGGGTTTACAAATTTGAATATTACAATTTTACATCATGGGTCTCAACAAGACCTTTGCATCAGAATACAAAAATGACCATTTAAGACCAACACCAGAAAGTCCTCAAGAAAGAGAATATTTTCCAGAATCAACATAATGCCAACAATGCATTATACTCAACAACGCTAATGCTCCCCCTGAATCTGTGCATCCAAGCATCCTTTCCTTATGACTAAGGCTCCCCCTTAGTTTGTGCATCCTGAACACTTTCACCAACAAATCATCAAGGCATCTTTATCAAAACATTAGAAATAGAATTATAAGAACTGGAACACCACCAGAGATACCAAATAGTATCAGAGATACCAAACAACACTGCAGCTGTGCTGAAGAAAGCTAACCCCAAACAAAAATTTGTCAGCAACCAGACATACGCGGTTTTATGTGCATGAACTTGCATGTATACACGACTATGCTTCAGGAAATCCGCGTATCCAATACCATCTTCTATGTTTTAACCAGATTTGATTCTCTATGAGGCAAAGACAGTGTTCAGCTTCTTTTTGAATGCTTCCCTGGAATACAGATAGATAGAACAGTGTAGTTGTGTCTTCAAGCGTCATCCAACGGTTGTAGCATAAGCACATTAGTAACCAAGCATTCAGATTCTTTGCAGCATCAATACAATATTTCCAAGAGAAATTATCATACCAGAACAACATCTTCAAATATGTGTCAATCGTCCATGTGGTCCAATATCACCATGATCTTTAAGCTTTAACATGAAGTAGCATATGTAGGCAAAAGATCTCAACCATAGTAACAAACTCTGCATGATCTATTCTTATTTCTGAATCAAACGACTTCCAACTCATCGATGTGTGAGCATAAAAGATACTTTTCAGCAAATAGGGCTCAAAATCTCATCATAATAAACCATATACCAAGTCATCATCATTTGAGCACGAGTATCACAATAACCAAAGAATAAGCAATCATAGTGCCAACAATGCAATCATTAGTATTCAACCTGCTACTCCCCCTAAACCAGAGCTCCTCCTTAACTTGCACAACCTGAACACCTTCATTAGCAAGTCAACAATCTCTGTATGATCTGTCCTTATCTTTGAATCATAAGACTTTCATCTCAGCAGCGAATACTCTTCATCAAAAAGCAAACAGGACTCATCCATAATCTTCAACATAAGAAACCATGTATCATATCATCATTATTTAGAACTGAGAAACTAAGCTGATACAGAGTCAATAATACAGTTATTAACAATCAGACTGATGCTCCCCCTGAACCTGTACTCCAGATCTTCAGCTATCATATAAATTCTCTTATCATTAATGCATACGCGACTGTGTCTACTGGAACTCGCGTGTATACGCGACTTTTGTTCTTCGAACCCGCGTATGGAAAGTGAAGCATAGAATTTTTATTTTTTATTTTTTTACATTCCTTCATCTCCCCTTGAACTTGTACTTCCTGTACCTGTCTTTTCCACATCAAATGCGCAGTCAGAAATAAACATAACCAGAATGATCAAATCAACCATGAGATTCATCATACATTGCTCCCCCTGTGACGATACATTATTAAATCTCATAATGTATCCCAAATCATTCCTGCAGTCAATAAAAGAAGTAAGCTTCAGAAGCGGATGACTGTAGTAGGGTCAATATTCCCTACGTTTTTGATCGGTCCTCCTTCTTTTTCCAAATTTGGTTGAACTTCCTAACTGTGTGCTGAAAATTGTCCACTTTCTCAGATCTGTTCAACCTGCATTCCTTTTCTAAATGTCCATACTTGTTACAAGAATAACATCTCATGTGTCCAGAGAAATAAGCATAAGAATCATAATGAGTATTTCTAATCTTCCTCCTTTTGCAATCAGCTGCTTTATGTCCATACTTGTTACATGAAAAACAATATCCCTTGAAGAAACCAGAGTACCTTTCTATGTAGGATCTGTTTGTTTGTGGTTGAAACAATCTACTTCTGCAATTTGCTGCAACATGCCCATAATTATGACATCTAAAGCATTCAACATTATTGAGAGATTTCCTTTGAGATTTCATCATTGTTGGTTGACCTGTTGTTTCTTTCAACACTTCAGGTTTTGCATTGACATCCTCTGAATTTTTAACACTTCCTTGTGAGCTAGATTCTCCTTTAACAGTTTCATGGAAACCAAGACCAAGTTTGATAGCAGGAGACCTTTGATTACTTAGAATATTGTCCAAAATGTTAGTACTATCTTGAAACCTCAAAAGCTTAACCTTTTCTTCTAATTTACCTTTGAGAATGTTTACCTCAACCTCCAAGGCTTGACATTGCTTCGTCAAGCTTTCTTCTTTCCTTCTTCCATCTTCTACTTGATCCTTCAGATTTAGAATCTCTTATTTCAACCAATTTTCGTTTTCTTCACATGTTTGTTGCAACTCTTCATTCTTCTTATTTGATTTTTCCAGATCTTCTTTGAGAGAGATGATTTCTGCTTCAAGGCCTTCCTTTTCAAATGGTTGTAGAGGTTCCTCATTCTTCTTTCTTGATGCTTCAAGATCTGCTTGCAGAGAGATGATTGCAGCTTCAAGTCCTTCATTCTTCTTGCTTGATTTTTCAAGATCTGCATTTAGATCGTTGATTTCTGCTTCTAGTTCTTTAATTCGATTGGATGCATAAGTATGAAACCTTTGATACTTGTCCACCTATCCATTCAACATTTCTATTTGTTCTTTCATTTGAGAGATCATCTCTTTGTAGATAGAATCTTTCTTATCAATTTCCTTTTGTTGTTCTTCAACTTTGATCTTGATAGCTTCTTCTAGATCCACAACTTTACTTTCACTATCTTCACTATAGTTTGCACAAAGAAGAGTATTACAAGGACCCCAATCACTATCTGATTCATCTTCTTCAATTTCTGCTATACAAGTTTTCTGAGATATCTTCTTGTTTCGAGTAGCCTTCTTCTTTTGCTTCTTTGCCATGAGTACTTTCAGATCATGGTCGGAATCTTCTTCATCTTCACTGGACACTTCATCATCATCATCTTCATTTGCATAATAACTCTTCCTCTTTTCAAATTGTTTCCCTTTACCATGTTTTTCTCTATAAGGACATTTAGCAGCATAGTGACCAACTTTTCCACACTCAAAACATTTGAAAGGAAGCTTACCTTTGAATCTTCCAGTACCTAGTTGGAGTTTTCTTACAAAATTTGCTTCTTCTTCTTCGGATATATAGCTGGATTCTTTGACAACTTCCTTTTATTTTCCTCTTGCAGATACCTTAAAAGAAGCTTCTTTGAGTTGAGAAGGACCTCCTTGTCTCATTTCAAAAGCAGTCAGAATACCATGTAATTGAACAATAGTAAGAGTTTGCAAATCTTGCCTTTCTTCAATAGCTGAAACTTTAGAGTCAAATTTTGAAGTCAAGGATCTTAAGACTTTTTCCACCAGAGTAGTATCAGTTATGGTTTCACCCAAATTTCTCATTCGATTTACAATATCATCCAGACGTAAGAAGAAATGGGTAATACTCTCATCACTATGCATCTTCAGATTTTCATATTCAATTCTAAGAGTTTGGAGTTTTGCACTTTTTACCTTTGTGTCTCCTTCATAACTTAGAATGATTTTGTCCCATATTTATTTTACTGAATGTAGCTGCATCACTTTAGCAAATTCTGGTTCAGACATGCTTCCTAATAAGACATTTACTGCTTTGGCATTGATTTCATACTTCTTCCTTTCTACTGCATTAGTAGGAATACTTGCTGGGTATTGATAACCTTCTTCCACGATTTCCCATACATCTGCACCAAGACTTTGCAGATATGCTGTTGTTCGTACCTTCCAGAATATCAGATTGCTTCCATTGAATAGAGGTGGATTTATAGACATTACTCCTTCAAGACTTCCCATTGCGACAGATCTCCTTCAAGCGATCAAGCTTCTGCAGAAGTACATCCTCTGATACCAATTGTTGGGAAAAAATACTGAGAGGGGGGGGGGTGAATCAATATTTACTGCATATTCAAATATTTTAACTTTTTCACTCTCTCAAAACCATACGCTACTTTCCTTTAGTAAACTCGCGTATACACGTGGATTTCCTTCATACAACTCGCGTATTAGCAGAGATCTAAATATGCAGATATTTATTAGCTTGGTTCTTTGTAATATTCATTCATCTGAAGTTAAGTTATCAGTAAACATGTGCAGTAACAACAGAGTAAATCATCAGACAAAGCATCACACATGAACACCAGGATTTTTAGGTGGAAACCCAAGTCGGGAGAAAACCACCGCTGCAGTTGCTCAACCTTCAATATTTTATTATAGAGAAAAAATCTTACAACATATGTGCTGGTGCAGACTCCTACCAGCACGCAGGCACCCACCTGCGCTCGTTTACCAGCCTCTCCTGGAACGGAGCTACAACCCCCTGCTCTCGTTTACCAGCCTCACCTGGAAGGGAGCTACAACCCCCTGACTGAAGGCTACAACCCTCAGCACCACCTTGGACCACGTTTCATCAATTTTCACACTGGATCCAACAACTTCAAAAGAGCACAACTTGTAGGCCACATTTCATCAGATTTTCAGACTGGACCCACTCCATACTTTTAAGCACAGTCAACCATAAAACAGATACATATAACTCATTCACAGATATTAGTAAACCAGCAGAACAGATCAGACCTTTCTTACCACAGACTTCAGCAAACCCTAGTTTGCATATGCGCTTTCCTTTCACTGATGTCGCCTATATATGCGCTTCCGTTCACACAAACCTGCGTATACCTCTGTACATATTACAGAGCTCATTTCATTGCGCATACGCGCTTTCTCTTCAGCGAAGCCGCGTATATACGCACTTCCTCTGCGGCAAACTAGCGTATAGATTTTCAACCATTATAGAGCAGCATACTTCTTCAGATCAGATATTTAGTTCAGATTTACCCTTTTACTTCAGACAAATGTTCGCCTCATCTCAGATCTAAGCCTTCCATAAACAGATCTAGCAGATACAAATACATTCTAGATCTAGATATTCCGCTTCATCATTTCTTCATAGGTGCATCATAGATTCAGATCTATTATCAAACCTTTACCCTTTCCATACAGATATACTTCACAAAGAAGTATTCATTCAAGATCAGACATCTTGCTCCCACACTCATGATTTGCACAATGAATTTCTTCTCTTTATATAGGTTTACCCTTTTTCAATACCATGAGCCCCTTTTTCAATACCATGAGCCAAAACAATACCATGAGCCCAAAACTACATTACTTCCGATGGTATTCCTGGACGGGGTCATTTAGATGAATCATTACCCAATACAATGGGTCAATACCGTGGTGGTTACCCCTGGTTTTGCACTTTATGAGCGCTTTTTCCCATACGCGACTTGGCACGTTGTTTTCCGCGTGCATACGCGACTTCTCCTAGATCAATCCGCGTATGCCTTGATACATACTCTTTTCATCATAGATCTAGCAAATATTGAATTTCTTTCTTCATTCTCTTCTGTACTCACTGTAGATACATCAGATTTACTTCATCAAGAACATATTCTATCAAGCACAACTTCATCAAGAAAGATTCCATCATCTTCATCAAGTGGGTTGTCATTCAAGGACAACACTCAGCATCATATTGCTAACTAACATCATTTCACATCAGATTTACATCATTTACCAAGTCCATCAAGTCAAGAATAACTTCATCAGGTGGATTTCCATCAAGGACAACACATGTCAATCATCTCATGTCTTCATCTTCATTAAGTGGGTTGCCATCAAGGACAACACTCTGCATCATATTGCCAACAAACCAAGTCTTGCCTTGACTATAACAACTTGACCAAGTTACGGTTACTACAACTAGATTGTGCCTTGTCCACCTAAGAAATCACTATAACCTCTCACCCATTTAACCCCCTAAACCCTAAACCTCTAACCCATTTAACCCAATAAACCCTTAACCCCTAACCCCTTAAACCCTAATTCCTGACCCCTAACCCATTTAACCCCCTAACCCTAACCCCTAACCCCTAAAATACTTAACTACTAAATCCCCTAACCCCCTAAACCTCTAAACCCCTAACCCATTTAACCCCCTAAACATATAACCCCTTAACCTCTAACCCCTTAACCCCTAACCCCTAAAATCCTTAACTGCTAAATCCCCTAACCCGCTAAACCTCTAAACCCCTAAAACCATTTAACCCCGTAAACCTTAAACGTCTAACCCTTAACCCCTAACCCCTTAATCCCTAATCCAAACCCCTAACCCATTTAACCCCCTAAACCCCTAAAACCCTAACCCATTTAACCCCTAAACCCTAAACCTCTAAACCCTTAAACCCCTAAACCACTAACACCTAAACCCTTAACCCCTAAACCCCTAAACTATTAATGCTTAACCATTAACCCATTAACCCCTCACCCCTAACCCCTAAAATCCTTAACTGCTAAATCCACCAATCCCTAAGCCCCTAATCCCTAATCCCTTAACCACTACCTCATTATTCACTTAACCCCTAACTACGCCTAAATCCCCTAACGCTTGAGCCCCCAATCCCTAATCCATTAATCACTAACTCATTATTCCTCTAACCCCTAAATGTGCCTAAATTCCCTAACCCCCCAATCCATAACCCCTTAACCGCTAACTCATTATTCCCCTAACCCCAATCCCTAATCCCTTAAATACTAATTCATTATTCCCCTAACCCTTAAGCCCCCAATCCCTAATCCCTTAACCACTAATTAGAATATACCACAGTGGGCATGCACAAGAAGAAGAACCAAAGAAATCAAATTCAATAAAGGAAGCACAACCACCACTCCAAACTCGCTTCTCAAAACACATACAATCGTAATAAATCCCACTGAAGCTTACAAATTTATCAAGCCCTAATTAACTTACTACCAAATTCAACAAGCCAACATGCTACAATTTGTTGAGTCACCCCCAAATCAATTAGTAATTATTGCATGAATGTACATTTGTTTGTAATTTTATTTAAAAGGTTGAATTTCACTCAAGAGCGTATAGAATATATCCAAGAGTTAAAAAAATGGAAATTTTTCTTACCTCCTCAAGGTATCATCACACCTGGATAGGTGAAAACATACAAGTCTAAATATTCTACCTCTAAGTCTCAATGGCACTTCAGCATGTCAATAACATACTTGTAACAATGCTTGATGAGTGTTGTCTATTGGCTAAAGAGATGTACATCCATCCATCCAAAAATAAACATCTCAATCAATCCAACACCATAAATTGTGCTAAATAGTTCATCATGTTATTTCAAATATTACAATATGGTCTTATATTAGCTCACATATTCCTTGAATATTTGAAAGCCAAACTACCTTAGCATAGTATACTAGAAAGATTTGTACTCTAAAAGACAAAAAAGACAACAAACTAAAATAGGAACTTTAACTCTAATCCACACACTTCATTCTTAGAAACATGATATCTAACGAAGATGATAAGTGGAAAAAAAGGCTTCATATATTGTCTATCACATGTCAAACCAAGTGAACAAGAACATGCATAGAACACATCAGAAATAGGGTTCATAGATCGACTTGTATTATATGGTTTCAAACACTTCTTGTCTCCTTCAAGGGGGTTTTTGGAGGTCTTAAAAAAGACTTCTTTTTGCTAACCAAATGGATTGTTTCTTTCACACATGTATGGAAATGTACTTTCCAAATCATATTGTAATAGATTCATAAGGTGATATTATTGGTATTAACTACACCTTATTTGGAGACATCATTTTTATTGTAGGGGTTGGTACCTTTCAATTGGATGTGCTTGGTGATGTGAAGACTACTCAATCTCTAGTAAAGATTCATACTAACACTAACAAGCTTATGGATGCTTGTTTACAAAGGGAGACGCCTCTAAAATTAACTCATTGGATTCTTTGTTTTTTCATGCTAATTATTGCTCTCAACTTTCCTTCTCCAAGGGGTTGAGACTATTGGCTTCATTTATTTTACATGGCCCGGTGAAAGAAGAAGAATGGAGATTGTCTCCACATCTTTTCCATTTCTCTAAGTTACAAATAAAAAGAGTCAAATTATATAGCCAATAGACTAATAGCCTCTTGATACACCTTTAGTGGGCTATGCATAGCTCTCACCTATCACTTTAGCTCAATGAAATGACATCTAATAGCTCCAAGACACCATTATAAATGGACTAGTTGTGAAGCTGTTGTTAAATTATCGCCTCCAAATGTTCAATTATTATGAATTTTGGGGGAGGGGGATCTTTTGGTGTATTGAATGGGGCAAGGGGACATAAGGGTAACATGGATGGGTAGAAGTGAGAGGTTCGAGCATGGTTTACTGAGATCTATAATCCTAACATTAGAGAATGAGAAGGAGCCTTAAGGCCTTATGACATAGGGGGTAAGGGACCTATAGGTAAGGAAATGAGAGAAATTTATAAGGGAAACCCCAATAGTTTTGACAAGGGGATTAGGGGCCACATTATCACAACCCATATGCACTTAACCCATAACCACTAAAATACCTATCCCTTTAACCCTAAAGCCACAATCCCTTAACCCCTACACCCATAACTCATAACAAATTAACCCCTTGATCCCTTAAACCCAAGGCCACTAACCCCTTAACTCCTAACCCGTAACTTTGAATCCTTGAACCCCATAAACCCTAATCCCATATCCTCTTAAAACTTGACCCTTAACCCATAACCCATAACCCCTAAACTCATTAACACCTAACCCCTTAACTCACTGACACCTGAATACCATAACCCTTAGGCACTTAACCCCTAAATCCTCTGACATGTAAGCCCTTGATGGTTAATATTTAACCCTTGAATCCCTTAACCACTAAGTCATTAACCTCTAACCCTTAAACCCCCTATACCTCAACCCCCTAACCTCTAAATCCCATAATACCTAACCCTTTACCCTTTACCCTTAATCCCTTGCTCCTAAACCCTTAAACCCCTTAACTCCTAGAACCCCTTATCCTTTCTCCCAAACCACAAGTGCTCCAACACTAATATTCTTGGGAATATTATGCTTTTTCCTGCTAACTGCTCCAAATGAAACCTCTAAAAACTAGTAGGGTCCAAGGAAAAGAGCTACAAGTTCCCCAGATCCGATCTACATTTTATGGACAATCACACTTCCCCCAAATGTCCTCCACATATTTTCCTTGGTGTATTGGAGTTTGAAAAATACATAGGCTGCCACAAGTAATCCTAATCATAATGCTCAACTTTCCTAATGACTAGGAGGCCTTAAAAATCAAACAACATCTTAACTTATGCCTAAAATTACTAAAATTTCCTATCCGAAATATGAAATTAGAAATTCTACAAAATTATAGGGCAAGGAAACCCACTTCCTCCTATAAATCTCTAAGACCTTCTGGAGGACAAATACAAATTTTGAAATAATTTTTTGAAATTATGCTCTTGCATCAATAGCTACCAACGTATCCTTTTAGGCCACCACCTTTAACAATAGTATACCAATGTCCTTTACCTAGAAGAAGCTCCTTACATAATTCTCTCTTAGATCCCCTTAACCAATTGCAATGATTGTCTTTGATTCCTACCTAGTTGCAACCACATTTTGAAGCAATTTAGCACATTCCTGGTTGAGGATTTTGATAAGTATGTGATTTTGTTTACATCTTGTGACTGTCCCGTATGTGAATATATAAAATCAATTTTTTTGTACCAGTTTAAGGACTTATACCATTAGGTGTGTGCGCTAACATGGATGGAACACTAGCTACATGTTGTATATAGTGTAATGTAAATGAATAATCTCTTTTGGAAAAGGCTCCACTCATGATGCCATTTCACAAATGCTTGCACTCACCAATTGTGGTCAGATTGGTGAGGTAGATTTTAAGGTCTCTTCCAATTTATAAACACATACAAAAAAGCATTGACAGACCTCCTGCTTTAATGCAATGGATACAACATAACTAATTCTCCATGGAAAAAAATTATCGGGGTCCTGCAATAGCTACAATGTAAATACTTCTCTAATGGCAACAACGTAAATTCTCCCTTGTGTTTCCCTGACAGTCCCTAACACTTCCTAGCACATGTTGGCACACCTTGGCACTTGGCACATCTTGGATGCATGTCGCCCTGACACAATAACATGACTTAGCACTGCCTATCATACCATGTTACTTCCTCCTCGAGATACCTAAAACTCACTAATACTCCCTATCACACACTCTTATTCATTCATTTATGCATTTTGACTTAGTGCTCTGTTATGTTTTCTTGGCACTCTCTAACACTCCTTAGCACACATTGGCACACCTTGGCACTTGGAACATATTTGTATGCTTCCCTATCACTCTAACATGCCTTGGCACTTCCTATAATACCGTTTCACTCCCTTCTTAGCACACCTGGAACTGGCTGATACTTCATTTCCATGCATTTGAAACCAGTGCCCCCTTGTGTTTCCCTAACACTTGGCCCTCACCCTCCGTAAGATGTGTTCATGCCACACCCTAGCACCTAGCACATCTTGGAATGCCTATCATGCCTTGGAACTGCCTAGCATGTGTTAGTACTTCTAGGCATTCCCTGCCACACATTGGTATTCCTTAGCTTTCATGCCATCATAGATAGCCTTACTTTTTTTGCGACTTGGGAACCCAACCAAGTCATTGGAAAATCAATGTTGTGCCCAACACTTTCTGGCATGTGTTAGCATGCCTTTTCAATCCTTGGCATGCACCGACACTCCTTAGTTATCATGCCCTCACAATTACCCTAATTCCCGACCCCTAACCCATTTAACCCCCTAAACCCCTAAAATCCTAACCCATTTAACCCCCAAAACCCTAACCCCTAAAATCCTTAACTGCTAAATCCCCTAATCCCCTAAACCTTTAAACGCCTAACCCATTTAAACCCCTAAACCTCTAACCCCTTAACCTATACCCCTCTAACCCCCCTTCAAGCCACCAAAAATATGTGGATGACACTCTTCTTATGGGCTCTCCCTCGGTCAAAGAAGCCCTTTCTTGGAAAAACAAAGAAAACACTGAATGGAGGGAATGACTCGAGGCCCTAGAACGGGTCCAACAAAATCACTCTCAGGATTGGACTAACCTAGCTGATGAGCTAAGGAAAAGGAAGATTCAAAGGGACGATCAACTAGGCAAGCTAAGATGGGTCTCTAATGCAGCTGACCACTTCAACATAAAAGAAGCCTATGGCCTCTTATGTAACTCCACTCAGGATATATGGTGTGTCCATCCCTTCACGTCGCCGAACTTTTGCACGTCCTCGAACCTCTATAATAAATGAAATCATGCAGCCATATCGGGTGACATATTTTGGATGATTTACCAGTCAACTGATTTTAAGATGTATAAAAATATAGGTGAAAAACAATATGAAACATTTTATAAAACTTTAAATAAAAATATGGATTGATTAGAACTTTTAGGATGAGGCTAAGCAATGCTGCATAATAAAGACTCTAAGTGTTACACCATTTTTTGGTCATCTAACCTATTATCATTAGATGGACCCAAGTATACCATGTAAGACCAATTTTACCCTAAGTAAAATTGCTTTCACTATGTGAAATAACTTAGTAAAACACCGTTATTAAGTTGTTTATGGTCATATTTAACCCAAAACAAGGAAATAAATTAAATAAATCCTTATTTATTTGATTATTTCCTAGGAATAAGTTATTTAATCCTTATTTAAATAATATTCCTAGTTAAATTTGACTAAATCATTTATAAATAATTAAATAAATCATTATTTATTTAATTACATTTCCACCATTTCCTTAAAATAATAAATAAATCATTTATTTATTTATTATTTATAAATAAAGGAATTGACCCAAGTCAAAAATCCTTTTCCCTCCAACAAATATAATAAAATATTCCTAAAGGGTGGTTCTAGAATTTGATTAATAATATTTTATTCATGCACCAAGTTCTAGACCGACCTAATATTTTGTTATAAATATAAGGGTTTTCCCATTCATTAGTCACCTTTAATTGCATTAGATCACTCTTGATCTATACTCTTAGTCTGACTTTGAGCCATTGCCATTGTCACATTCTCCATTATTTGTCTTGTGAGCTCCCTTTGAGTTCTATGTTTGTCTGGGTTTCCTACACCAACAAGAGAGAGAAATTTTAGATCTGAAATGCTGAGGACTTTCAAGAACCCATCCCATTGAGGAGAATTGGAAACACCTTTCTTGTTTTCCTCTCACGTGCCCCTTTTAATATACAAATTCTTTCAAACATATTGTTCTTGTCTTGTCTATTGGATGCATGGAGAAACATTTCATTTTTACTGCTTAATGTCTTTTTATGCATAGATCTAGATTTGTGCAGCTTTATTTGGATCAACTAACTGCAAACTTGAAGATATTGGTAGTCATAATCGATGTTAGGGCTATTTGTTATGCGTAGCTAAAGTGGTCTTTTTTGACGAAAGATTCATACTAACAATTGGCGACTCCACACAGGTTTTCTTTTGCGACCACTGTTGTTTTATATATTCCTGCATATCCAGCTATTTCAGACCCTAGGGTTTCTCTTCAGTTTTTTTTTTTTCCTATTTTTATGGTGCTTTTCACCTTTAAAACTCTCAAACATTCATATTTTTAACTTCCGTGTGTTTCTGGCCCTATTGCGCAAGTGACAGACATCAGTCGCAGCTGAGATGACAATTTTTTCTGAAATCTTCCGCCGAGAGTGCCGAAAGTGCAGGTCACACTTTTTGGCCCAAAAAATGCATCTTGGAGCTTCAGGTAGTGGAAAACAGCCCAAAAATTGCGACCTGAGTGAAAAACAAGTCAAAAACTGCGATCTGGACTTTTTTCTGGAATTTTTCTGAAATTTTTCTGGGTTTTGTCTGAACCTCTGTCAGGGTTGTCTGACCTCCGTCTTCGCCCGTTTAGACCTATTCTTGCTCTGTTTTACTCAAATAAGTGGGAATCTAGCCCCGTAGGGCTTCAGTACCCTCCAATTTTTGTGGAAGAGTTTTAGCTATTGTAAGTGTCTAAATTTTCAGAGTTTCAGACTTGTTCTTTTCAGATCTGATCCCTCATTTTCAGATCCCTTTAGATCAGATATTCTCCCTTTCAAATCACCTCATATATTTTTGTTTGGGTTTACCTCTAGGGTCACCTCCTTGTCCCATCTACCTTTAGCTGATTCCCCCCTTTGTTGCAGCAACCTTGCCTCTGCCTCTTTGCTGTTTTCTGCACCTCTTTTTAGCAGATTTCTCCTTTAGATAAATGTCCCTCCTGACCTTACATCTATTGGCCTCTTTTTTAGTGTGTTTTGATTATATTTTTTCCATATTTTAGACTAGCTTTGAGAGACCCGCCTTCTTGGGTTAGATCGATGCATTGTTAGCTGTTATTTTTCTGTTATTTCAGCCTTATTTACTGTTCTCTGTAGATTTATTTTCAGTTACGCAGCACACTTTTTCTTTTACTCTCAAAACGTCTGGGTTTAAAAATAACAATTAACACACGCCACACACTGACCCTAAGTGAAGAAGAGCCTGGTTAACACCGCCTGAAAAATACTTTTAAATCAATTGACACTGCACCTCTCTGCCCTTGTTTCGACATTGACCTCACTTTATTCTACACCTTCCTGCCTTTGTCGGTTATTCTTCTTCCTATCATCATTGCGCCTCGAAGGTGTTTATCCTGGAGACTTCTTGGCCTTCACCCTCAGTTTCCGGTTGGTCGACTTACTCCTTCCCGTCGTCATCAAGTTAGTCCTCCCCTGAGTCTGCACTCTGACTCTTCTTCTGATTCTTCGGGTTCTCCCCCTCCTTCTGGTTCTCCCCTTGTTACCTTCACCATGTCTGGTCCAGGGCCTAACGCTAGCAGCATCCCCCGTCGTAATGCTGGGACTGTTACTCGCGGAACTGCCACGGGAACTACCTCGACTGCTCCCTTTCTCCCCTTCATGGCAGGCTTCAGTCTCCCTGATTTCAATCAGTTGATCAATGATCCTATCCGCCATGATGTTGGTTGGCCTGATGTTAGTATGAATCCTTTGTCGAAGTGTACGAAAAAATACCACTTTAGCTACACATAACTAATAGCCCTAACATCAAATGTGGCTGCCAATATCTTCAGATCTGCAGTTAGTTGATCAAGACAAGAGCTGCAAAAAACTAGATCTATGCATAGAAAGACATTAAGCAGTAAAAATAAGGTTTTACTCCATATATCCAATAGACAAGACAAGAACAATTTTTGAAAGAATTTTTTGTATTAAGGCCACCTGGGAGGAAAACAAGAAGATGTTTCCAATTCTCCTCAATGGGATGGGTTCTTGGAAGTCCTCAACACTTTAGATCTAGCATTTCTCTCTCCTGTTGGTGTAGAAAACCCAGACAAAGATAGAACTCAAAGGGAGCTCACACAGCAAATAATGGAAAATATGACAATGATAATGGCTCAAAGTCGGACCAAGAGTTTAGATCCAAAGCGATCTAATAGGCAACAAAAGGTGAAGAATGGTAGGAAAAAACCTCCTATTTATAACAAAATATTGGGTCATTCTAGATCTTGGTGCATGATTAAAATAACATTAACCAAATCTAGATCCACCTTTTATGGAATATTTTATTATGTTTGTTGGAGGGAAAAAGTATTTGACTTGGGTCAAATCCCTTTATTTGTGAATAATAAATAAATAAATGATTTATTTATCATTTTAAGGAAGTGGTTGAAAGATAATGAAATAAATAATGATTTATTTAATTATTTATGGGTGATTTAGTCATATTTAACAAGGAATATTATTTAAATAAGATTTAAATAATTATTCCTAGAAAATAATAATATAAATAAAGATTTATCTAATTAATTTCTTTGTTTTGGGTTAAACATGACCGGGAAAATCAAACAAATATAGGTTTGTTTAATATTTCCTTTTGGGGTTTCCTGTTTAGACCATAAACAACCTAATAAATGTGTTTTATTAAGTTATTTTACATAGTGAAGACAATTTTACTTAGGGTAAAATTGGTCTTACATGGTGTACTTGGGTACATCTAATGATAGTAGGTTAGATGACCAAAAAATGGTGTAACAGATTGCCCCCCAGCGTGCGAGTGTTAGGAGCAAATCGTATGACCGAAGTACGTTGTAAGAACTCAATCACCAGACATCAAAAGGGAGGTCAAAGAGAGAAGTGTAAGGTAGACTAGTGTGCTGAAGAACTAGACCCTGAGGAGACGAGACTTACAGGTGCAACAAGTCTCTTTTTATGAGAGGGTACCTGTGCTAAAGGCGGCGAGGGAGGCATACCTATGCCCGCCGAGACAAAGTACAAAAGAATAGTGTGTCCAGTAAACAAGGGACAGAACCATAAAGTACAACCGACATAAACATGAGCCAGATAGAAATACAATGAAGGATCCCACATACATGCTGTGCCTGGGATAACAACCAGGAATTATACAATAATATCTGAGTTCATGAGATATAAATGCAACCCAAATGCCCCCTGAAAATGGGGAAGGGCTCGCAAAATCTGACTGATACATGCAAATCAAAGAGGTGCTGTAAGCGGCTAAGGCCGACATCATCAAATAAATGGAGCTACATCAAAGGCTATAATGAAGAGGTCATCCGGGCATGTGGGGGGCTACCTGCAGGGCCACCCCCTCATGAGGGCTGAGACAACTCACACACACCCGAGAATCATCGAGAGCTGCTACTGCATCACTGAACCATCAAGTATACGAATCTCGATCATGCTGAAAGGAGCTGGAGCTGAGAAACAATCAAGTCAAAGGGTAATGAGAAAGCCCTTTGCCTGATCCGAGGCACCGAACAAGAGTGGAAGCTGGAACCAAGGAATACCGCCCTCTAGACCGATCTTCTGGAATGAATGAGCTGATGTCGACAGAAGGAGGTCCACCATAAGGGAGGCAATGAGATATCCTCAGCTAAGGCATGAGAGAAAATGGTAGAGCGACAGACAGACTAATACCAATGATGATGGTGGAATGGAGGGGACTGAGTAGCGAATGGATGACTTCCCTTGCTAGAGCATAAAGGGCATGAATGACATGGCAGCGACTGACACAATATCATCAGGGATAATGGACAGTGGGACTGAAGGCCATAATGTGTGACACAAGAGAGAAACCAATCAATGAGGGGTGGAGGACTATAGCGGGGTACAAAGGGACTCGGGATAGACTCCATGAATGCGATGATGACTCCACTTGGATGCTCTAAACAAGGGCGATTCGATGGTGCTACCACACAGTAAAGGTCCAATGGGGGACCATGAAAACATGAGTACAAGATGGTAACTCATGACGAAAATCAACACAAACAAAGACAAGTAAGGAGGCAAAGTGGTGCCCCAAGTACAAGTGTTGTAAGTGAAGAAATGCGATTTTAAGGAGAGGTGAAGTGACCCATCTTGGACAAAATGTGTCCTGGTGAAGTATCAAATCACAAAAAACTAACAGATACCCATTTGAGGGCTCGGTGAGAGCTTTCCAATGGTGCAGACAGTTTGTCAAATGGAGCTACGGTATGGTCGCAGCAGGCGAAAGAAGAAATAAGGGTTCTCTTTTAATAAGGCAGTTTTCCCTCCAAATCCACTCATTTGCTAGTGTTGTTGTGGTGAATGTAGAGAGGAGAGAAGGCCCTAAATCTTGCGGCGAGCGTAGCGGACAAACCGACCGTTGGAATCGAGATCCGTCAGTTGCAGGTAAGAGGCCTAACCTTACTCTTTCATTATGATGGATTGAAAGTTCAGATTAGGGCCCAGAATCTCAAGAACAGACCCCCTTGCATATTTTCGGCTGGGTCGCACGTTTTGGGCCAAAATCTCCGACCTGGGACGCAGGTTTTCGGCAAAAAGGTGCGACCTGTCTCAGGATTTGGCAGAAAAGTGCGACCTGGAAGATGAGGGGGTTTTAGTGCTGTTTGATGGCTAAGAGTTGGGTTTTTGTGTTTGGTTACAGTATTCCCTATCTGTAGGCTGACAAAGATGGTGTTTTTGTGCAGATATGGCAGATATACGGGTGAACTGGAGAGAGAGAGACCTGGGTACATTACGGGCAGAGATCCAGACAGATCAGGGTGTCCGTCGTGTGTTGGCCAGGTTTGGGGTTCTGAAGTTTTTGGAGAACCCTTTGATGAGAGTTGGAGAGCCCTTGTTGGCCCGGATTATCAGTTATTGGGATCCAGAGCATGAGGTCTTTGTTGTGCAGGGGCAAAGGATCGAACTGACAGTCTAGGATGTGTATTTTCTGACAAGTCTCCCGCCACTTGGGATGGTGGGAAATACGCAGCCAGTGTTACCGTGGGGGCGGAACATCATGGAGTTTGTGGAGCGACATTGTCGACCGGGTCTCCAAGTCAAAGGGACATGGATACCGATCAGGGACCTAGAGAGACTGGAGACCCGGGCAGTGGCCGCAGCAGTGCTGCGGATCCTGGGCAACCAGGCATTCCATCACATCACTGGGGGGAAGATGATGATCGTAGAGAGTGTGTTGAGTGGGACCTACTATGGGTGGGCCCAAATGATGTTGGTGTCATTAAAACGACAGCTGTCACTTTGCAAGCGGCAAGTGAACCACGATTGCTCGTATGGGACTTTATTGTGTTCCTTCTTTTTTGAGAAGATCCCGACCTTACGACCTCGTATACAGCTCCTAGATGGGGGCCCTAGAGAGCCCAATATGCGTCATTGGGGGCGGCTACTGTGCAGAGGAGGAGGAGGGGCGGTCGGACGAGTGTTTCGACTTGAGTTCTTTGCCCATTGGGATCAGGTGTTGTTATACATAGACGACTATCCCTATAGTGGGATGAGTTATTGTGGGGATCCAGACCTACCACTTCTGCCTGGTCGAGTATGGGGACCCGATGGTAAGTGATAAGTAACTATTCTTTTTTGGGCATGTTAAAGTTAGTGAATAGTAGATAGGGTACTGATTCATGTACTTTTGGTATGCAGATATAGCTCCGGTAAAACCGGTCGGATATATGGGACGACCGACAGCATCTGGAGCTGCAGGTCTGAGTGGGTCGAGAACAACGCATAATGAGGATGTGGCCGCCCTTCTAGAGGACATCCGCCGTAGATGTGAAAGGTTGCTGACCGGAGTATCAGAGCGTGGGTGGCAGGACTTAGACGACCAGTACATAGAGCCATGTATTGGTCTACCCTCAGAATGGCGAGGTGTCATGCGGCGCATGGCAATGGCCGTTCAGGGGATATGTGATCTACAGGCTGCAGGAGCAGAGCCATTGGCTCGGGATCCGCCAGATAGTGATTAGGTGTGGGGCATGTGGTGCCCCCTAGTGTGTATGTAGGGGCAGGTGGTGCCCCCAGTTATGAGTTTTTTGTAACATGCTATGGGCATGTCAAATGTATCAGAGTAGATGGACTCTAAACACATGTTTTGCGACACATATTATGGATATGCATCTTTTTTAATGATTATGAATGTTATTGTCTTGTATGAAATGCGTGTGATAAATACCAATCTAGAACATGGTTTGCAATACTATCTACATAGTGATTCTGTTCTCGAGGTACATGGTTGAAAGTTATGGTTTCAAATTCACGTATCAAGAGTTTCACTCGTAAATATCGTCTAAACAGCACAGGATTACGCACACGATAGACACCATTTAGTTGCATGACAAGAAGTAGGGAATCTAAACGAACGTGCAGATGGAGGATATGATGAAAGAGGGCATCGGCTAAGAGACCACGCACTGCATCATATTCGGCCTGATTGTTGGTGGCAGTACCAATGCAGACCCCGTTTGAGAGCACAAGGGCATGAAATTGAGTGAAAATGGTCCAACCTGCCGAGGCTAGATTCTGGGAGTAACGACTTGCACCATCGGCGTAACCGATATAGGGTGGGGACGGGAGGTCCTGCGGAATAGTGTTACAAGACAACAAATGGGGGGAGGAGGGACAATGATGGCAGTGTGAGTGTACAGAAGACATCAAGCGGCAACTATGGGAGGGATTGCGATGAGCAGGGTGGCTATGACTCATATACAAACTAGAGGGTGGTATATGAGGGCTATCGGAGGTATGGCGGGGACTCGGGCTGCGGAGGTCAATAGAGATACGGGTGGAGTTATCTCGTGTATGGGCGGAAAAGAGGGGGTCAAGAGTGGAAAAGACACCACATGACATGGAAAAGTTATCTAAATCATGCAGCCCAGGAAGAGACTGCCGCATACGGATCGTCACGGAGAATGACAGAAGAATAGGGAAACAAATGGTTAAAAGATGGGGAGCCCAGGGTGGTCACTGAAGGGGGGTCAAGCGAAACAACAGGGGAGGATTCAAGGGGAATGTGCTCTAAGGGTCTCACAGAGGATGATAGGTAAAGAATGGTGGTAGTAGACTCTGTCATCTGGACATCAGGGGGGGGGGGAATGTCGATGGGAGCGGGGGGATCCTCAAGCTGACCCGAAGCATACTGTGCGAGGATGGGAGAGGCGGATTGATTTTGTTCAACCTCATACTCACGGACTACTTCTCAAGAGGTGCGGTAATGCGTCAGGTGAGGACAATGGTGGGAGTAATGGCCATGGACACCGCACAAAGCCCAGGGTTTGCTGGTGCGAATAGTTTTGGGGTTATTGGTAGCAGACGAGGACGGGAGAGAGGGGTCAAGGACCGTAGACTCGGGGAATGCGACTTTAACCATGGGTTGAATGCGGGGCAATTCAGGACAAGCATGGGTGGCGTGACCGATGACATCACACAAGGTGCAGGGCTTTGCGGGCGGAGGAGGAGTTGGGTCAGTCGGGGTGACCTTGTCTTTGGATGCCCCTTTGCGAGCTTTACCTTTCTTTCCTGGAGCTGTCACCATAGGGTTAGGGTCCTGGGGAGGTGCGGGGGGCATGGTGGCAATGGAGGAAGCGAGGGGGACCGGTTGAACTGGTGTCAAAGCGAGATAGGGTTTGGGGTGACCAGGTGGGGTAGCAGCTGGAGGGTCAAGGTACCAGACGGGTATGCCCAGGGTCAGGTTAGGGAGAGAGAGGGTGGCCATGATAGGGACCGTATCTACTCCGGGAGGGGGAGCCAGGAAAGGTATCTGACCAGAGGGATAATGACCAGGAGGGACGGCTCTGAGCTGATTGAGGCTTGGGGGAACCGACCTAGGAGGATAGAGGGGTTCAGGGATACCAGCTGTAGGAGAAGGGCCAGAAGGAGGAGGTCCGGCTGGCAGAGATGAATGGCTAGGAGCAGGTTGCGGTGGGTGAGGTTGAGTCTGAGGTTTCTGACTAGCCGAAGCAGGTCGTTTAAGGGCGGCCCGAGACGATTGCATCATGCAAAAATTCGATAAGTTGGGATTAGAGATATGAGGAGGGGGGAGACCAGGAAAAGTTTCAAGTAGGGAGGAATCTTTGTAGACGCTGGGGGAGACACTGGTCAAGGAATCAATGGTTTGCTTATTGGCTACAGAAGAGATGGTCGTCTCCGGGGGGGTTTGAGACGGTGGCTCATGGTAAGTCAACTAGTCGATGGTGACTATCTTTCCATTGTGAGGAAAAGACATCTTGCAAAAAACTGCGGATGGGACAGCAGACATGGCATAGGTGTAGCTTCACCCCAATAGAATGTTGTAGTCTAGAGGGGCGTCGATGACTTCGACATCAACGCAAACGGTCTTGCCGGCAAGGGTGATAGGACAATTACGGAAAAGGCCAATGGGCTGGGAGGCGTGGCCGTCCCACGCTCGAACGGTGATCATGGAAGGGGCCAACTCAGGAGATCCGAGTTGCTTCCAAACCAAAGCAGACATCACACAGGTGGATGCCCCCTCATCAATTATACACTGAGAAACGTTGGCATTCCGGATTTTGACTGGGATTTGGAAGGCAACGGAAGCAGGAAGAGGAGGATGGTCTGATTGATGAGCGTCAAAAACAATCATTTGGTCATCGGAAGGATCTACAGCACCCACGAAAGATAGTAGAGCCTTCTTTTGGGAAGGGCATGACTGGAGGAGTTCCAATGTGGAAATGGCAGCGGGAGATTGCGCCAAATCATCTACTATGCTATATGCATGAGCAGCTCGACCAGGAGCAGCATTTCGACATAATGGTCCCTTAGGAATCTTGGTATGAACCTCAACTTTGGGTTGAGGGATATGTAAGGGGCCATTGGATGTTGAAAGAGGCTCTGTAGAACCTGAAGAAGGGGACTCGGGGGCAGACTGAGCGGAAGGCTTGGGGTACTGGCGAGACCGAGTTTGAAGGTGAAGGTCGACGGTTGGGGATGGATCAGAGTTCATCATGAGGATCTGGTAATCGGAGGAACCAGAAAGGGAAGGTGGAGTGGCGACCTGTCCGTCAGGTGGTTGGGTAGCCACGAATCCTTGCTGAGGGAAAGGATCAGTAAACACAGCTGGTTGAGTAGTGGCCACATTAGGGGGAGCATGAGGGGAGGCATGTTGTCCTCACAATGTGGCTTGAGACTCCCACATCTGCCACATCTGTGGTAAGAGGGGACAATCGTGGGTGTAATGACCATAAACACTGCAACACGAACAAGGCTTATTTGTGCGAAGAGGCCTGTCCGGCTTGGGCTGAGTGCCCTGTTGCTGGTTAGCGGTGTTAGGGTCAATACCTTGAGGATTGGGTCCACGAGTACCAGGGGCAGATTGATTTGGATTGCCTCTCCGCCTTCTTTGAGAAGAAGGGGGATTAGTCGCGCCCTGCTGTGCAAAGACTTGCCCTGGAGGGGGCTGTAGGTGCTGTTGCGGGGGTGGAGGAGGCAAGGGAGGTGGAACCGCATATGCTGGAGGAGCTGGCGCACTAGGCTGTGGATAATGATAATGGTTAGGTTAGGCAACATTGAGGTAAGAAGGAGGTTGGGAAAAAGGATGAGGCATGCCGTATCCTAGATACATGCTACCTGGAGGGGGAAAAGTGCTAGAGGTGCTGGCCCCTCCCGGAGGGAGACCATAGCCCATAGGAGGTTGAGCATACGGATGAGAGAGGGCTCCAACGATACCGTCGGCGGAATGAGATGCCCCCGGGGCGTTAGCGCCTCCGGGCCTGGGGAGGTCAGGAAGGACGGTATAAACATAACCAGACTGAGCATAGATCAGGTCATATTTCAAGGCTATTTGGAGGGCGACTTCTTCGGTTTGAGGGAAATGGGAGGCGACATCTTTTCCAATGGGAGCTAAGAGAGTGCGAAGGAACCAGTCCATATAAACCCGATCTTCGAAGGGGGGAGCTCGACATAAGCTTCGTCTTCGTCGCCATTCCTGAACATGAGTGGAAAGGCGGGTTGAAGAGGTTTGCTTGAAAGAGGTCAAAAGCTCCGTACCAGTATCGTATCGGAGAGGGAGCTGGAAATAAGATAAAAAGGCTTGGGAAATGGTCACAAAGGTGGTATGGGAAGAGGTGGCTTGGTCAACATACCATTTAGAAGCTTCGCCGGTAAGCGTGCGTTGGAACAAACGAAGACGGATGGAGTCATCGGTAATGGAATTGGAGGAACACCACATGTGGAAAGATCGGACATGATTGGTTGGATCTTCTCCATTAAGGCCCTCAAACTTAGGGATGTCGGAGAGGAGCTTGGTTGGCATAGCGGGCCAGTTAGCATTGTGGTGAATGGGGTCATTGATCAACTGATGGAAATCGGGGAGGCTGAGGCCTGCAATGTACGGCAGCACAGGGGTGGTCGGGGTAGTTCCTGTGGCGGTTCCGTAGTAGTAGTTCCTGCAGTTGGGCAGGATTCACTACATCGCGGTCGACCCTGGACCGGACATAGTGAAGGTGACGGGGGGAGAGCCAAGTAAGAGAATTGATGAATCGGAGAGAGGAGTCGGAATGCGGACTCGGAGGAGGACTGGCTCGACGACGGCGGGGCGGAGCAGGTCGACTGACCGGAAACTGAGGGTGAAGGCCAAGAAGTCTCTGGGATGCGCGCCTTGGGGGCGCAATGATGACAACACAAACACGGCACGAGGGGAAGAAGAACGACCGACAAAGGCAGGGAGGTGCAGAATCAAGTGATTACAATGTCGAAACAAGGGAAAAAAGGTGCAGTGTCAATTGATTTTAAAGTCTTTGCCTGGCGGTGTAAACCAGGCTCTTCTTCGCTTAGGGTGAGTGTGTGGCGTGCGTTAATTTTAATTTTTAAACCCTTTTCGTTTTGAGATCAAGAGAAAAAGTGTGCTGCGTAACTGAAAATAATGCTACAAAAACAGTATATAATGCTGAAATAACAGAAAATTAACAGCTACTAGTGCATCGATTCAACCCAAAAAGGCGGGTCTCTCAAAACTAATCTAAAAGAGGGAAAAAATATATTCAAAACACACTAAAAAGAGGCCAATAGATCTAGGGTCGAAAGGGACAGGGATCTAAAGGAGAAAGCTGCTGAAAAGAGGTGCAGATCACAGCCAAGAGGCAGAGGCAAGGTGGCTGGAAAAAAGGAGGAAATCAGCAAAAAAGCAGAAAGGACAGGGAGGAGGTCCTAAAGGGAGGTCCAAAAAAAACTACAAGGGGTGGTTTGAAAGGAAGAAGAGCTGATTTAAAGGATCTGAGAATGAGGTATCAGATCTGAAAAAAGGGGAGGCTGAAACTCTGAAAAATCAGACACCTAAAACAGCTAAAACTCTTCCACCAAAAGTGGAGGGTACTGAAGACCTAGGGGTCTAGGTTCCCACTTAGATGAGCAAAACAGATCAGAAACAAGTCCAAACGGGTGGAGACAGAGGCTGGAAAACCCTGACAGAAGCTTCAACAAAACCCAGAAAAATTGCAGAAAAACAGCAGAAAAAATCACAGGTCGCAGGCTCTGACCTATTTTCCTGTTCAGGTCGCAGAAAAGGGGCTGAAAAGTGCGACCTCCAACTCCGGTTGTCCCGGCAGCAGATTTGCGGAAAAGTTGTCGTCTCAGTTGCGGCTGATGTCTGTCACCTGCGCAATAGGGCCAGAAACACGCAGAAGTTAGAAATTTTAATGTTTTAGGGTTTTATAGGTGAAAAACCACATGAAAAGAGGAAACACAAAAAGCTAAAAAGAAACCGTATGGTCTGAAGTAGCTGGATATGCAGGAATATGAAAAACGACAGCGGTCGTAATTGAAAACCCGTGTGGAGTCGCCAATTGTTAGTATGAATCCTTTGTCGAAGTGTACAAAAAAAGACCACTTTAGCTACGCATAACTAATAGCCCTAACATCAAATGTGGCTGCCAATATCTTCAGATCTGCAGTTAGTTGATCAAGACAAGAGCTGCAAAAAACCAGATCTATGCATAGAAAGACATTAAGCAGTAAAAAGAAGGGTTTACTCCATATATCCAATAGACAAGAAAAGAGCAATTTTTGAAAGAATTTTTTGTATTAAGGGCACCTGGGAGGAAAACAAGAAGATGTTTCCAATTCTCCTCAATGGGATGGGTTCTTGGAAGTCCTCAGCACTTCAAATCTAGCATTTCTCTCTCCTGTTGGTGTAGAAAACCCAGACAAAGATAGAACTCAAAGGGAGCTCACATAACAAATAATGGAAAATATGACAATGACAATGGCTCAAAGTCAGACCAAGAGTTTAGATCCAGAGTGATCTAATAGGCAACAAAAGGTGAAGAATGGTAGGAAAAACCCTCCTATTTATAACAAATATTGGGTCATTCTAGATCTTGGTGCATGATTAAAATAACATTAACCAAATCTAGATCCACCTTTTATGGAATATTTTATTATATTTGTTGGAGGGAAAAAGTATTTGACTTGGGTCAAATCCCTTTATTTGTGAATAATAAATAAATAAATGATTTATTTATCATTTTAAGGAGGCGGTTAAAAGATAATCAAATAAATAATGATTTATTTAATTATTTATGGGTGATTTAGTCATATTTAACAAGGAATATTATTTAAATAAGGTTTAAATAATTATTCCTAGAAAATAATAAGATAAATAAATATTTATCTAATTAATTTCTTTGTTTTGGGTTAAACATGACCAGGAAAATCAAACAAATTTGGTTTTTTTAATATTTCCTTTTGGGGTTTCCTGTTTAGACCATAAACAACCTAATAAATGTGTTTTATTAAGTTATTTTACATAGTGAAGGCAATTTTACTTAGGGTAAAATTGGTCTTACATGGTGTACTTGGGTCCATCTAATGATAGTAGGTTAGATGACCAAAAAATGGTGTAACAGAAGTTCTTTAGAGTGTTTAGATAAAGAATATATGTTTAGCTTTCTCTTTAGCTGCATTCACTGTTATCTTAAGTGTTTTCTTTGTCTGAAATTAATTCTAGGATTGTTGGATTTTTGTCTTAAAGTTTTTCTTATTAAATTCTGGCCAAAGAATTTTATGGTATGCCCTGTCCTTTGTTTTTCCTCAAACATTTACCTAAAAGGATTTTCTTGTTGAAGTAGAGTTAAATTATTCTTAACTGACTTTTAGTTTTGTTTTCTTCACAACTTATTGTTATTTCATATCACATTTAATCTAAGAGACCCACTTGATATAGTTAGCTTGCCCTATGAAAACCCTTGCAGAATTTATGAAAAATAAAATCCTTTTATGACTCCATATCCCAATGGATTAATATTTCTCATGGTCTATCTATTCAGCTGAAATGTTCCTTCAATTAATCACACCATTTAATCTATCAACCTATCAATAAATCAATCAAAACAAAAAATTCCTTAGAAATTCATAACTAGCCTAATATCATAAAACTAGAGCATAAAGACATATCATCTATAAATAATTACATAGAGAAACCCCTCTCTGAATCTAGGAAGGCTAGGTCCTAGGATTCCAAAGTGGTTTTGATGTGATTCCCTGCAAAGTATGTTCTTGCCAATCTTGCAAATCATGGGGAGACGACATAGTGGTGACCGTACTAGGGAATACTGAGTTATAAGATAACTTAATATCACCTCAAGAACTCAAATAACCTCATTTTAAACTTAGATGAATCAAGTGTTAGCCAAGAATGGTACATGGTTGTTGATGGTGGACAACAGCTATCCATAAAACAATTAAAAATCCTCCACCTGGTGACTCCACTAAATTCAGTAGGCCTGCTGACTCCACTGGTTCTCTATGGACTCCACTGGGAAAATTACTTTATCATCAAACCTCGAACAGAACCCAGTAAAGAATACTTTGTGGATTAAGAATTTATTTCACAGATTGGTTCGCCTTTCAAAGTTGTTATAAACTTTAGACCTTTGACTTTTTGGATCCAAATTCTAGCTTCTAGAAGAATCTATACCAGATCTCATCCAGACCTAAATCCTCCTGCAATAGTTGAAAATCCTGAAAGCATCCTTAGGAAGTCTCCTAGATCTAAAAAACCAACTATTAGCAGACCTATCCACAAAGCAAGCTCCCAACCTGAAAATCTTAAAGACTTGCAGAATATCCTCTCTGACTCACCCCTAGAAAAAAGCTTGTCTAGGACTAGATCTCAGAATTGGACAACTCAGATATTTTTAGACCCATCTGCTTTACAGCATAATTCTGTTGTACTAACCTCATCTCCCACTGTTCACCTTCCTCCATTTGACCCTCCACCTCCTTTTTTAAACCCTCCTTTGTTTCCACAACCACAGATCATGGAAACATGGTATGATCCACTAGTTCTACCATTTCCTTTAGTTGTTCTACCACAGGTCTATCAGTCCAAGATTCCTTTATATGATGCAAGTAGTTATACTACTGCTCAACAACATGTGAACAAAATGAATGAATATTTTGACAAAAAAGGAATATATGATGAAACTGTTAAACTCAGAATGTTTGCTCAAAGCTTAGGGGGAGAAGTAAGAAAATGGTTTAAAGGCTTAACCCCTAAGAGCATAAATGACCTCCCTGCTTTTCATCAATTATTCTTAAACAAATGGAAAGTCAATAAGAACTCTCTCCAAATCTTATCGTAGTATGAAAACATGTTGGAGAGGGTGTCCAATAATACTGCACTAGGTTCAATAGTGTATATAATGCCCTCCCTGTCCATATGAAACCTCCATAAGGTCTAGCCCTAATGAAATTTCCTGATGGATTTGATCCAGAAATGGCCTATCAATTAAGAGAAAGTGAACCCCTCACATTAGAATACATGCAAAGTGGAGCAGTAAGTGTAGAGGAAAATTTGATTTCCAAAAGAGCTAGAATGAAAAATGAAAAGAGGTTTACATATAGGGAAGAAGTTGCACCTTCATCATCTGACACTAAGATTGATAACTTAGCTAGAACCATGGAGATAATGATGGAGAGAACAAACATGAATGAGAGAGCTTATCCTAGAGAAAACCAAACAGCTCCTCAAAACAGAAATCAAAATCAAAACCAAAACTAAAACTTTAGGAGAAATCCCCCTCAAATAAGACAGAGAGGTCCTAATCAGCAAATCAGGCCCCCTTTCCAAGAAAATTATGTTGATGAGGATGAAGGGGTGATTGAAGAAACAGACGTAAACCGCATAAATTTAATGGGAGTGAATAATGAGGATAATATTTTCCTCACTGAGGAAGAACAAGGCATATTTGCACCAAATGAGGAAGAAAGCCTAGAATCTGAAGACTACAAACAAGGATTTGAAAATTCCATCATGGAAGTACATAAAAAATATGACCTCAAAACCAATAAAAACCAAGATACTCCCAAATGAAAGAACTCTGAAATCTCTTCTTAGAAGATCCCTGAAAAAATTCCTAAAAAGACAGCAGAAAATCCAAACATAGTGGCTAAAAGTTCTAATAAAACTAAAAACAAAAACATCCAACCTAATGGAAAACAAAGTGGTGACTAAAGCAGCACTATAAATACAGCTAGTGCCCTTGATAAAATTGTTTTAACTATGTTCCCTAATAAAAAACAGCAAGCTGAAATTGTTGTGAAAACAGTGCCTGAAAAAGCTAATTTGAACATTTCAAAAAGTCAGACACCCTTTAGTATAGAAAATGAAATTGCCAAGATTAAAATCTATATTCCTCTTACTGAATTAGTCACTCAAGATGTATATAGATCCCAACTTTTGAAAGCTTTAAACATAGGAGAAAATGTTGATTATGTTAATTGAAATGATGACAAGCCCGAGCTTCTATTTGGACCAGAAGTAGAAGGAAAATTCCAAGAAGGAGGAATTCCTCCATTTTATGTCAGTTTAAACATCCATGATAAAATTCTCCACAACGCCATGTTAGATTCAGAAGCTTCACACAACCTTATGCCAAAGGTATTAATGGAAATATTAGGCCTTGAGATAACTAGGCCATATAAAGATTTATATTCTTTTGATTCCAGTAGAGTTAAATGCCTAGGCCTAATCAAATATCTATGTATTAATATGGCACAAATACCAACCAAGAGCCTAGTAATGGATATTGTAGTAGCTGATATTCCTCCTAAATATGGCATGCTCCTTTCAAGATCATGGGGAGCCAAACTCCAAGGCACCCTCCAAATGAACATGACCTATTCTACCATCCCTGTTTTCAGTCAACCAAGAAGACTGTATAGGGAAACTCACATGAAATACATGGATAGCAATCAAGAAAAACCAAATAAATCACCTCTTTATTTTATTCACACTGATCTTGATTCATTTATCCTTTATAATGATGAAAATATTAATGAACAAGTAGCAGAAAAAGAGAAAACAATTGTAGAAGAGGAAAAGGAGGGGGAACATCCAAAACAGTCTGCAGAAATGGAAAAAAACCAACATGGTGCAGACCATAAAGACAAAACAATGACAAGCATGGTGAGGACCATGAAGAACAACATATTAAACAACATAGTGGTAGCCACAATAACCACCATAACGATAAATCTAAAATTGAACCTCTTTGGAGTATGAGCTTTGATGGTCTTGTGGAAAGGTTGGTTCAGGAGCAGGTGTATGGGTGCATAATGCAAAGAAAAATCATGCAAAATGCCACTCATACAAGCTAAACTTTCAATGCACAAATAACATAGCTGAATATTAGGAACTCCTCCTAGGGTTGCAATTACTCAAGAAATTAGGAGCCAAGAGAATAGATGTTCATGGAGATTATGAGTTAGTCATTAGGCAGATTAATGGAGAATACACAGCCAAGCATCCAATAGTAAAAGCATATAGGGATGATGCCCTTGACCTCTTAAAAACCTTCCAAGAATATGATCTCACCTTTGTCCCTAGAAATCAAAACATTCTTGCCAATGGTCTGGCCTTTGTAGCCAGCACATCTCAAAAACCTTATCATAGCAAGTAATACACATTCCATGTCAAATATAGACCAGCAGTCCCTAACAACATAAAATATTGGCAAGTTTTTGAAGGAGATAAACACATAGAACATTTCCTGCAGTCCAGAAATGAGTTTGAAATGCCAAATTTAGACTCAGATTATGAAGAAGACTTCTCTATTGAGGAACAATCTTATAAAGAAGAACCTCCTGATAATGCTAATATAAATCTCTTAGACAAAGAAAACCCACATAAAACATAAATGTGCACTATTTCGGAAAAAGAAGACTTTGAAGTGTTTCAGTCCAATAATGATAATTTTCCAAAGGGACTGGTTCCTCTAGAAGAACTGTTTGACTTCAATGATGTTGCTAGGAAACCAAAAATGGAACCCACTGAAGCTGAAATAGAAGAATGTAATATAGGTAGTGAAAAAAACCCAAAATGATCAAACTATCTAAAACACTACCAGCTCATACAAAACATAAATATCTTGAGCTTTTTAAAGAATTCACTGATGTTTTTGCTTGGAGTTATGAAGATATAAAGTCATATGATATTGAGATAATCCAACATAAGATCCCTCTCAAAGAAAACCAAAATCCCTTTAAACAGAAATTGAGAAGAATAAACCCTGTACAACTACCACTAGTTGAGAAAGAAATTAAGAAAATGTATGATGCTGGAATAATAGTCCCTCTGAGATACCCAAAATGGGTTTCAAATCTTGTATCAGTGAGGAAGAAAACAAGAGAAATTAGGCTATGCATAGACTTCAGAAATTTAAACAAAGCCTCCTTAAAGGACAACTACCCTTTACCAAAAATGGAACACATCTTACAAAGGGTAGTAGGGCCTAAAATAATTTCTTTGCTAGATGGCTTTTCAGGATACAATCAGGTGCTGGTACACCCAGATGATCAACACAAGACAAATTTCACTACACCCTGGGGCACCTTCATGTATGTTAAAATGCCTTTTGGGTTAATTAATGTTGGTGCAACCTTTCAAAGAGCCATGGACATTGATTTCTCAAAAGAAATAGGTTACTTCATTGTGATATACCTTGATGACATCACAATCTACTCAAAAACAGATGAAGAACACCTAGCTCACTTAAGAAAGGTCTTTAAAAATGTATAAAGTATGGTTTATCTTTAAATCCCAAGAAAACTCTATTTGGCCTTCAAGAAGGAAAAATTTTAGGCCACATCATATCCGAAGAAGGGATCAAGATCGACCCAAAAAGGATTGAGGGAATATTGAAAATCAATCATCCTAGGAATATCAAAGAACTACAATCTTTCATTGGAAAGATAAATTTCTTAAGAAGGTTCATACCAAACCTTGCATAACTCCTAAGAAACATTACAAACATGTTGAAAAGAGAAATAGGAGTCAAATGGATTGTTGATCATGTTAGCCCCCTATTAATTTTTTGAAAAGCAAACAGGGGCTAAATTGTTGTTTGAGCCTTCAAGGAATGCATTTCCTCTGAAAACACATCATCCTTGAAGCCTCCTTGTGTCTTTGTCCTTTGATGAATCCTCCCTATTTTTTCCAAGTTACAAGCCTCTCTATTTGTAAAGAAGAATGCCCAAAAGGCCTCCTTTCCCTTATTTCACTTCCCACTAAACCTATGTTTCCTTCCCTTTTACTCCTCTCTATTTCCCCCATTAACCCCTTAAAATCATCACAAATCCCCTTTTAAGCCTATTAAATTACCTTTTTTTGGCTTAAACCCCTTATTCCCTTCACCGTTACCCCCTTTTTTGGCTTTAAAATGCGTTGAAGATAGGCCAAAAAAACCATATTTTGCATGAAAGGCTTTAGCCCCCTTTCGGCCAGCCTCTTAACCACTTCCCCACCACGTGACCCACACCCAGAACCAAGCGCTTAAGCTTCAGGCGCTAATTGCGATCACAACTTACATTGCAAGCGTAGTCTGTTGTTATTTGAATATGTTCCGATGCGATTGCATTTGGTCTATAGACCTCCGCGTTAATATTAGTTGTTGATCTGTATAGATCCAACGGCCCAGCGCTAATTGCATCGTCGCTCCGTCGCCCCTCTCCATCTCCCTCCAATTTAATGTGGGCCATTGATCTGGTCCCAGATCCAACAGCTGGTGCAAAATCGCAAATCGTTGATCGGATCAACCTTGAAGCGCCTCTTTCTATCCCCTCCGATTGCGATTCTCCGATCCAATCGCAATCGTTGATCTCTTGAGATCCAATGGTCCGGATCTCATCGCTCCCTGCTCATTGCCCCGCCTGTCTTCCTTCTGATTGATTCTCCACCGTTTATCTATCACTCTGATCCAACGACCATTGCATAATCGCAACATCACTCCAATCGCAATATCAAAGGTATTACTATGTCGCCCTCCGCCCATGACCGGGTCCCACATCAAGCCCGTTTCATATGTTTCATTCGATTTCCTTTGTATTGCCTCCAAAGGTCTAAACCTTATGGTTTGCACTAAATATTATTTCTCCATCTAACTGCATATTAACCCCTCCGTAAGCCTTCATCAACTCTATTCTCCACCATTTCACAGAGAATTTCTCTCGTTTTCACCATCGCTCTACCATTCTGCAGACCTCCACAGCATTGCCTCCGCCACTCCTAGATTTCTTGATGATTTTATCGTATTGTAAAGGGTTGTTACAGAGTGATGAATTCACTCTAGGTTCCGCAATCATGGTCACTGTGATTCGGAACGCAGAGAGTTTATTGTAGCAACAGTCAAAGTATCAGTGTCGAAGCCCTGCCATGGCAGAAACAGAAGATTGAAGACAATTTGGGGATTTCGGCTAAGATTGATTATTAAAAGCCCAATCCTCCAAAATTAAATCATAATTAAAGAGAATCATAAAGATCTATAGGCAGAAAAGCTTCCACCGCCGCATCAGAGGCAAATCGATTCCTCTCAGCCAACATTCCGCCATCTGTGATAGCGACCATCTCAACTCCACCTCATCAGTGAACATTGTCAATTCATGATTCGGCCCTAGTGGCCTTTTACTTCCATTTTAGTTTGTTACTTTTAAATTTCGAGTGGAATTCACATTCCACTCTTTCATTTCACCTTCTGTCAGAAACTGTTATTTGATATTTTTGTTTAAAACAGCCGTGAGCCTAACTGTCAATGATGAGATGCCCCAATTCCTCATCATGAATTGTTGAGTCTCAAATCTGCATCTTTTCCATACATCTTTCTAGACCTTTTTCACTCACCTGAACCTCCCAAGTTGTCAATATCATTGTATATTAATTGCAAAAGAGCATCTAAAATGGTTTTTAACTATATTTTTGTGTCTGTTGTTTGATTTAGATTTTGCTCATTTAGCTGCGGAATCTTTCCACTTTCCGCAGCTGCTGCAACTTTCCGCAGCCATTTTGTGAAACTCTATGTTACAGGTGTCTTCAGGTAAAACGAGCCACATGGGCAAGTCAGAAATGATGTGGACATGGATCGTGTCCTATTGGCTCGGGCAAATTCATCCAGGGAGGTTGCGGTCAAAGACGGCCAAGTGCAAGTCAACCGTAGAGTCCCACGGTGACAGGACTCTATTTCTCGTCACGTGGAGAGTTCTATGGCTGTTTCTGAGTTGCGGGAGACAAATCAACATCTGTACACGGCTCCATAGCCAAATTCAAACATCCACTCCTCATAGATTTACTCTTCAATACGGCCATGATCCTAGATCTGTGGACGTAATGGTCCACGTGTTCTCCATCAGCATAAACTTTAGGAATCAGTTATATTTCTTTTGTTATAAATAACGCGTTTGTATACGCATATTAGATTAGTCTCGATTAGTCTGGAGATAGCTCTGTAATGTAATTACGTTGCCACTGTGCCGTAATATCACCTTTCTGTTATGACTGCATTTTAATATAAGAAGACTGTTTCCAAATGTAATTCGTACTTGAAGATTGTTGCCAAGGCTGGTGTAGAGGGCCCCTGCACTTGCCAAGGTTCTGTGCATTATTGTATAGTTCTTGTTTTATTTCTTTAAAGCTCATTGTGCCATAATCCATTCACATGTTTATACATTGCATATTTCATGGTATATATGCTTCATTTCTGTTTATAATCTTTCATGCTTTCCATTTTACTTCTGTCTTTCATGTTTTATGTTATTAATCACTGATCAGTGTTCTTGTTTCAGGTTATAGATAGGCAGCCCGGGCATTTGCATAACTTTTTGACTAATGACATGGAATTAACATTATTCTGCTGCTAATTTGTTTTTCTTATTTTCTATTTAATTTCAGTACTGCTTTGTTTAATTCAGTTTTGCTTATTTGCTTCGGTAGTTAAATTTAGATATATTAAACTGCTCATAACATCTTCAGTTGCCTCCGAAAGCCACAGCTGGACTGATGGTGAGGGGTTGTATTATGAAATGTGTAGTTTGATATTAGTTTCCTTTCTGCAAGTTAGATATATTAAATTGCTCATAACATCTTCGGTTGCCTCCGAAAGCCACAGCTGGACTGATGGTGAGGGATTGAATTATGGATGTGTAGTTTGATATTAGTTTCCTTTCTGCAAGTTAGAAATATTAAATTGTGCATGACATCTTCGGTTACCTCCGAAAGCCACAGCTGGACTGATGGTGAGGGATTGAATTATGAATGTATGGTTTGATATTAGTTTCTTTTCTGCAAATTTAGATATATTAAATCATGCATGTCATCTTCGGTTGCCTCCGAAAGCCACAGCTGGACTGATGGTGAGGGATTGAATCATGAGTGTATGGTTTAGTAATAGTTTACTTTCTGCAAATTAAATATCAGTTACACAAGTTGTTTATGATTACTTCCGAAAATCATAGCTGGTCTAATGATGAAGGGTCAGAAAATGAATTGATGTAATCTGATTTAGATTTATTTTGTTGCAATTTTGAATTTCCTTAAGCATAGTTTCTTTTGTGTTTAGTCGGCAGCAAGAATAGTTTGGTTTTCATTTTCACTAGTTTATTGTTTTGATTCATTAGATTAGCAGCACCTTTTCATTTCAGAAACATTTTCATTTCCTTTCAAGTTTTGTCATTGTATTTTTCAAATTCCTTTTGAAGTTTCAAGTTGGTAAATCATTATAAAGGATATCATTGCCTTGAACAATCATAACCATACTTGTTTTTATTTTAAAATTTCCATCTTACATTAGAAAACCAAAAACGACAAAAAGACAAGAAATAGGTTATCTTGCACATATAGTGCGCCACACTTCATCAGCTTACGAATCCCGGATTGATAAATTAATGTAGCAATTTAGGACACACTAAATTGACCAAAAATTTTGGCGCCGTTGCCGGGGAAGTGTAACTAGGTAGCCAATTTCTTAAAAAAAAAAAAATAATAATAATAAAAGAAGGGAAAACTTGATAACTTCTTGAAGTATGCTCTCCTCTTGCACCTAGTGTGATCTGGAGGATCAGAAAAGAGAGTTATTGGTTTATTAATTTCTTAAGTATGCTCTCTTCTTGCACCTAGTGTGACCTGGAAGATCAGAAATAGAATTATTAGCCCAAATTTTAAAAATAAAAAATAAAAAATAACATGCATAGAGCAAGAGATTCTAGGGGAAGGTTTATAGCTAAAGCCAAGAGTTTGATTTTTACAACTCCATCTTCTTCAAGGCATAGACAAGATTCACCACCATCTACCCCTAGCCTTAAGATTTTTGGAATTCAAGGAGCAGTTGAATTAGAGGATTCTCCTATACCACCTACTAAATCTCATTTAGAAAAGGAAGAGACTCCCTCTCATCCTCCCTTGATAGAAGAATCAGAGGAATTTAAGGACTCTAAAGAAACTATCATGGCAGAGGAAATAATAGATGGATTTGGAGGTAGAGGTAGAGGTAGAGGAGGAGGAAACAATGGAGATAACAATGGTGAAGATAATAATGGAAGAAATAGGGAAGGAGATAACTTGTTTGGATTCCCTATAGTGATGAGGAAACTCATACAACAATGAAAAATATCTCACCATCTGTACTCCCCAACTTTTATGGATTGCGAAGTGAGGATCCTGAAACATTTCTGTTTGAGTTTGAAGTCGTGTTCCGAAACTATGACTATATGGAAGACTCTCAAAAACTCAAACTGTTTCCTTCAACATTGAAGGAAGCTACTTTGAAATGGTTCATGGGATTAGCCACTCAATCTATTAGGACTTGGAATGATATGAAACAAACATTTTTGGATAGATACTTGGACTATTGTATGCCCACCAATCACAAGAATGAGGTATTCAAAATGATGCAAAAAGAAGATGAAAATTTGGAAGACTTACTTGAAAGATTTCAATACAACTTGAAAAGAGCAAAGATGAGCAACTTAGATGATGAAACCTTGAAAGCCCTCATATTAAAAGCCATTATAGATGAATGGATATAAATTTTAAACATGATGGGGAAAGGAGACATTTCTCAACTTCCACTTCGTGACATAACAGAACTATGTGTCCATCTCTCAAGAGGAAAATCTAAAACAGGAAAAGGGCCTAGGGATCCTTCTCTTATTAGGGCTAACAAATCTGCAATTGGATTAGTAAGTAGGGCAGATATTGGTAACATGCTTGATGAATTCAAAACTGATATCTTAGGGAGCCTTAGTGAACAACTAGACACCCTTAAAATCCAAAACAAGCAGAAAGCAGAAACAGACGCTTTAGCCATCTTTTGTCCAAAATGTAGGAAGAAACATGCTTTAAGGGAATGTCCCTTGGATGCAAAAGTTGTAGAAACATGTATGATTTTCTCAGAGAATCATGAGATCAAGGATTGTCCTTCAATTCCTGGACTCAAAGTTGTCTTTCAAGAAGACCCAAATTCAGTAGAATCTCTTTGTTTTGTTGCAAGAAGACCTTGGCAGGGACAAAAAACTCAAGGGTTTAACAACCCTATGAATCTTCAAACCCCACCAAATTGGAATCCTTGGCAACAACCTTGGCCCCAACATCAAAATCCATATCAACCATGGGTACAAGGGATGCAAAATCCTTATGGGAGATTTGCTAAATTTTATCAATATCCTCCATCTTTTCAAAATCAACAAGCTCCACAACTTCCAAACCCAAATCCACAACTTTCATTGCCATTTCCACAACAATAACCTTCTCAACAAAATCCAAATCCTCAACTCATGCTCCCATACCAACAAAAGACAAATCAACTTCCATCTCAGCCATTGCCAAATCCTAACAATAAAAATCCTGAGAATACTTACATGGTAGAAGGACAACAATTTCCTACCTATATGATTGTTCCTCTCAATGATGTACAACTCAGATCTGGTAGAGTTTTAGAAAAACCTTCTATAGATATTCAAGAGCAAGATACCTCTGAGGAGGATTCTCTTAAAGTCAATGAGGGTTCTGAGGAAGCATCTCTTCAAAATTCAAGCATTCAAAAAGAAAAAGAAAAGTTAACCTCCACAACTCCTATAGTTGAGCAACCTGCATCTTCATCTACACCTCCTTTTCCTGAAAGACTACAAATTGACAAGGGGGTGGAAAAACAAATCTTGTTGCCTAACTATGATTTTTTAGATGAATTGAAGAATGTTTGTATCAATATTCCCTTACTACAAGCCATTCGAGAGATTCCTATTCTAGCAAAAACAATAAAGGAGTTGAGTTTCAAAAGACCAGGAAGGAAACTAAAAGACACAAGAAGAATCCACCTGGTAGGAAAAATTGCGGATATTATGATGGGAAAAATTACCATGCAGAAGTATGTAGATCCAGGAAGTCCAATTGTCAAGACACATATAAATGGGATAGAAATTCCAAACACATTGATTGACTTAGGGGCTGCTATTAACATTATGAGTAGACGGACTATGGACCAGCTAAAACTTCCTAACCTTCTTTTTACACCTACTTTACTGCAACTTGCAGATCGATCAATTATTAAACCAGATGGTGTATTAGAAGATATTTCGGTCTCCTTAGATTCTTGGGAATATCCAGTAGATTTTATGATTTTGACTCCCAAGAGTAATCTAGGAGGGCACCCACTTATCTTAGGAAGACCTTGGCTAGCCACAGCTGATGCTTTCATTAGTTGTAGATCTGGGGATATGTACATTTCTAATGGTAATTCGACAAAGAAATTCAATTTGTATCCTCCAGCAAAAGCAATCACAGAAGTAGGAGACAATGAATGGGTTGATGATGAGGACACTATACAACCTGTCTTTACCATTTCTGAAGTCAGTGAGGATAGTCAAATTCTGAACACATTAGAAAATTTTGAGACATCTTCAGAATATGACCCCACACAATTTCAATTGGAATCTGACATAGAATATTTATCATCAAGACAAATGTCTCTTTACTCTATGGAAGATTTTGGTAGTTCTACCATTGAGATTTTTCCAGGAAAAACATTGAATATCAACAAACATTTTGAAAAGTCACAACAAGAAGAACTAACCAAAATCTTGCAAAAACATTCTACTGCATTTACATGGGAGTATACTGACATGAAAGGTATTGATCCTAAGACTTTCATCCATCATATCTATATTGAGGAAAACAGTAGACCAATCAGACAACCTCAAAGAAGGATGAATCCAAATCTTAGGGAGATAATGAAAGAAGAGCTCCAAAAACTTCTCAATGTAAACTTCATTTATCCAATTTCAGATAGCCGATGGGTTTCTCCTTTGGTTATAATACCTAAAAAGAATGGTAAATGGAGAGTATGCATTGATTACAGGGAATTGAACAAAGCAACTTTGAAGGATCACTTTCCTTTGCCTTTTATTGATCAGGTATTAGATACATTAGCAGGTAAAAAGTACTTTTTATTTTTGGATGGTTTTAGTGGCTATAATCAAATACAGGTAGCACCTGAAGATCAAGATAAGACCACATTTACTTGTCCATGGGGAACTTTTGCCTACCGAGTGCTTCCTTTTGGGTTATGTAATGCACCTGCAACATTCCAAAGAGCAGTACTAGGAATTTTTCTGATCTAATCCATGATTGTGTAGAGGTTTATATGGATGATTTTACATTTTATGGTAATTCATTTGAAGAGGCATTAGAAAATTTGGAAAAAGTTCTTATAAGATGTAAAGAAACAAACCTTTCATTAAGCCATGAAAAATGCTTTATGATGTTTACTGAAGGGATTGTTTTAGGACATCATATTTGAGGAGATGGGATTAAGGTTGATAGATCAAAAGTTGAAGTCATCTCCAAGTTGCCTATTCCAAATTGTCAAAGAGATGTTAGAAGTTTTCTAGGATTTACTGGTTACTATAGAAGATTTATAGAAAACTTCACTAAAATAGCATCTCCACTCTTAAAATTGCTTACAAAAGACTGTGAATTTAAATGGGATCCTGATTGTCAATCAGCCTTTGAAACTTTGAAAACAAGAATATCTGAAGCACCTATCTTGAGAGGACCAAATTGGAAACTCCCTTTCCATATTTCTACAGATGCTTTAGATACAGCTCTAGGAGCTGTGTTGGGTCAAAAAGATTTAGTTCCTTATGCCATTTATTATACCGGTAAAAATTTGACTCCCACAGAGTTGAACTATACTGTGACTGAAAAAGAGTTTTTAGCTGTTGTTCATGCAATTAATAAGTTTAGACATTACATAACAGGCTATGAAACTTTTATTCATAATGACCATTCTGCAATTAGATATTTAATGAACAAACCTGTTACTAATGGCAGAGTGACAAGATGGATTTTACTTTTGCAAGAATTCAATATTACTGTGTTGGATAGACCAGGAAAACATAATACAGTAGCTGATTTCTTGTCTAGGATTCAGAATACTAAAGAAGATTCTCATGTAGAGGATAAGTTTCCTGATGAATACTTGTTTGCGGTAACTATTAAAACTCCTTGGTATGCAGATATTGCTAACTATTTGGTTACAGGGAAACTACCTTCACATTTATTTCCAAGTGAAAAACGAAAAATTATTCGGGAGAGTTCAAAATATTCATGGATTTCTAACGAATTGTTTAAAACAGGGCCAGATCTTGTGATCAGAAGATGTGTCAGGGAAGATGAAATGCCTGATATTCTTAAGGCATGTCATGATGAACCATGCGGCGGACACTTTGCGGACAAAGGACGGCCTATAAAATCCTTTCCTTGGGATATTATTGGCCTTCTCTCTTCAAAGATGCAAAACAATATGTCAAAAGGTGTGATAGCTGCCAAAGAGTAGGGAAACCTACCCTTTCAAATGAAATGCCATTGCAAACACGGGTACTCATTGAACCCTTTGAAAAATGGGCTTTAGATTTCATTGGACCTATTAATCCACCATCTAAGCAAAAGAAGTATATATTGGTTTGTATTGATTATGTTACTAAATGGGTAGAAGCCAAAGCATTAGTATCTGCTACTGAAAATTCAGTTCTTCATTTTCTTTATGAGGATATTTTTACTGGCTTTGGTGTTCCAAGAGAAATTGTGACAGATCAGGGGAGCCAATTCACATCCAATCTGGTGGAGAAGTTGATGGAAGAATACAAAATCAAGCACAGAAGATCTACTCCTTACCATCCTCAAGCAAATGGTCAAGTGGAGTCCACAAACAAATTTCTTGAAAGTATCATCACCAAAACTGTTCATCTACATAGAATAGATTGGGCAGAAAGGCTTCTTGAAGCCTTGTGGGCCTACAGAACTACATGGAGAAATACAACAGGACATTCTCCCTATGAACTTGTTTATGGGAAAGAAGTCTTGCTCCCCATTGAGTTCCAAGTCAAGACCTTCAAGATAGCAGTTCAGTTGGGGATGGACTTATTAGAAGCCCAAAAGCATAGAATGGAGCAGTTGAATGAGCTAGATGAGATCAGACAAGAAGCAATTCTAAGAACTGATCTAGTTCAATATCAAAGAGCTAAATGGCATGACAAATATATCAAAGAGAAGAAGTTTCAAGAAGGAGATTGGGCATTGTTATTTGATTCCAAGTTTAAAGATTTTCAAGGAAAATTTCAGACTCATTGGCTTGGGCCATATGAGATTGACAAGATCTTTAGCAATGGAGCGGTAAGAATCAAGACCATTGATGAGTTTCAAACTCCTCTTATTGTGAATGGCCATAGATTGAAAGTTTATCATAAGCCACTCTCCAAAGAGGATTTTGTCAAGGATTTTTCCAAGTTGTTTCAAGAAAGTTCTGCAATCAGGCTGGTACAGAAGAATTCTTCTTCTCCACCAGCCTAGCTTTTGTTTTTCAAGTTTAAAAAAAAAAAAAAAAAATGGTATAAGCCTGAAAACCAATCATTGATTGGCAGTCTTATACAAAAAATATGGGGTGAAAATCAGGGACACCTGACACTCTATATTTTCCAAAAAAAAATCTGTTTTTCATTTTATTTCATCTCACCACCCACTCCATTTCATTCCACTTCATTTCATTTCATTTCACTTCATTACACTTCATTCCACTTCATTTCATCCATTCCATCAATAAAAATATTTTTATGACCATTTCCACCTGGTCATTTGTCATTTGTTCATTTCTATTTCAACCAAGTGATAGCTGTGTCAGTTTCCGCAGCTGACATCTGTTTCCGCAGCTGACTCCAGTTTCCGCAGCCAGAAGCAGATTCCGCAGCTACTACTACTCTGTTTTCAAAAAGAATGTACAGTTAGTTGTTATTTTCATAAATTATGAAATAAATGCAGGAGAAAGGATCAATGGAACATTCAAGACACTAATGAAGATCAATCAGTTGAAGACCAAGGGCAAAAGCAAGGATTCCAAAGGTATGAATAAAGTTTATTTCAAATAGTATTGAAAAACACATTTTTATGTAATTTTAAACTATGAGCTCTACCCATAACACGCAATGATTATATTGACAGTCCCGTAACCTTCCACGATCTCTATGTTATCCTCTTGCATTTATTCACCAACGGTTTCATCATTGAAATTCCGACTCTCACTTATGTTCAAATATTCCACCGTAGATAATGATACGTATTTGAGTTGAAAAAGGACTCTTACAAGCCGCATAACTTCATAATCATTGATTGAAACGTGTTTATATTTATTACACAGCCACCAAAATTCAAAATGCGGCCGAATGCATTATACTTTGTTAACCTCTTTATCGTGTCTCTGTCGTGTTTACAAAACCCCACGCTACTCATTCTCACTCCCTGTTTCACTCCATTCCGTTCCTTTTGCTCACTCTCATTCCCGTATATCCACCCACAATCTTATTCCATTTTGTTTATGGTGCTCATTTCCGTTTTGTGATAACATCCCCACAATATTGTGCTAGATTCTGTGTATTCCATCGTTCCATTTCCACTTAAACCCTCACAGAGGCAAGCCTGTGAAGCACAGAGAAGTAAAATGGGAAAATTATTAAGGGCAGAGCCGGAAGGACCGAAGTTTATAGAGGGATATCCACAAGCAAAAGAGATGTTGAGAAAAGCTAAATGGCTGCGTTTTATTCAGAAATTCAGGGGTTACCACAGAGAAGTTACAAAAGCGTTTGCAAGATCATTTGATGGCTCGGAAGCAGAAGTGGGAGACCTCAAGTTTTTGGTCAATGAAGCATCAATAGCAGCAGCCACAGAGCTTCTTCAGAAGGAGAACGTTGGTTCAAAAATAAAAGTATCAGTGATGAGGCATGGAGAACAATCCTTCGAAATCAAGGTATGGATATCACTGTTTTCAAAAGAGGCATCCCTGTACATGCAATAAAAGATGAATGGGCCACTTTACTACTCATTCTTCAGAAATTTATTACATGTGAAGGCCGTTTTGGCTCTATGTACATGTATCATACTAGGCTATTGATGAATTTTCTTGAAAACCAAACTCTCAATCTTCATTATTTCCTATTCAATAGCTTGAAGAAAATGGCTGTGACTGTGCAAAAACACCTAGGAGATGTAGAGCCTCATCTGTATCACCATGGGCTTATAAAAATTCTAATTAAAAAGGAGCTGAAGGAAAGAAAAGATACATGGGAACAATTCCTAGTTAGAAACTTCTTTGAAGAACCTCAGGAAATTCCCGAAGGTAATCCAATTAGAAGGAGTAGAAGAAAGAAAATGAATGTTGAAACCCAAGTTGCTCCTACACAGGAAGTTCCCGCAGCTAGCACAGCAAAAAGAAGTAGAAGGAAAAGAACAGTAGATGAAATCCAAAATACTTCTACTACTACTATGAAGAAAACTGATAGGGAAGAGAGATTGGTAAAAAGGAAGAAGAAGGAAATCAAAACTAAGAAGCCAATAATATCAAAAGGGAAAGAAATTATTGAGGCTATCCATAAAACTCCTTCTTCTGAAGAAGAAGATCACCAAATTCTATCTGAAAGATTAATTTTTCTTCAAAAACAGTCATCTCTATCCAAGAAGGCAAAAACAGGAAAACAAGAACAAAAGGGTAGTGTACCACAGCATGTGAGGAGAAGCAGCAGGGTTAAGGGAAAATTGAGAAAAAAACAAATTAAAGGTCCTCATTTCATTGATTTGGGTGAGGAGACATCTGAACAGTCTCCAACTGACCATAGTCCATTTCAGTCAGTTAGTGAACCTGACTCCTTTCACTCCCAATCAGACAATGAGCATACTCCATCTTATTCTCAACAAAATATTGATGTAAGCTCTCCTCGACCAGATTTTGAACATAATTCTCCTTTGTTAATTTGTATTTACCCAATGAAAAAGAGCACCTAAGTAGATCCCAAAAAATGCCAGACTAATTATGACTATATAGAATCCTTGGAGAAGGAAGCCACAGAGGAAGCCACAAAGCCCAAGTAGCTAGGCCCAAGTACCTCTTCTATTCAGCCTCATACATTACAGGATGATTTAGTTTAGTCATTAAAACAGGAAATTTTTGAGCTGGAGCTTTTGAATCGGCATATCAAAAATGAAAATGAAACACTCAAAGAGCAAGGCAAACTGGACAAGATCATCCATGATAATACTATGTTACATTTGGGTATTTGGCAAAAGAAGAATAAGAAGTTAAAAAGGAAATGCCAAAAATTGAGCAAAGCACTTGTGAATATCAAATTCAGGTGCTTAATGAAGAAACCCAGAATGATGGCAGTACCAAAGAAGAAGAGAAGGGGGTTAGATGTGCTGGCTGAGGTATCAAGGCACATGAATTGAACAAAGAATATCAAAATTTTGGTTGCATGAGGACATGCAACACCTTCACAGTGGGGGTATGTTGAGTCCCGAATTTGCATCTTTTCCATACACTTTTCCATACCTTTTTCACTCACCTAAACCTCCCAAAATTGTCAATATCATGTGCAAAGGGTATCTAACATGGTTTTTAATTATGTTTTTGTGTTTTCTATTTGATCTAGATTTTGTTCATACAGCTGCGGAATCTTGCCACTTTCCACAGCTGCTGAAACTTTCCGCAGCTATTTTGTGGAATTATATGCTACAGGTGTCTACAAAGGAAACGAGCCACATGGGCAGGCTAGGAATGACGAGGACATGGTTCGTGTCCTATTGGTTCAAGTAAATTCGTCAAAGGAAGCCACGGTCAAAGCCATCCACGTGGAAGTCAACTATGGAGTTTTATGTCGGCTGGACTCTGTTTCGTGGCATATAAACATCCATACGGCCGTTTCTAAGCTTGCGGAGGTTAATTGACATCTGTGCAAAGTTCTGGAGTTGAATTCAAGCATCCACCTTCCATAGATCCGTTTTCCAACATGGCCATACTTCTATATCCGTGGTCGTAGTGGTCTACGTGCTGGCTGCTATCATAAACTTCAGGAGACAGTTACAGTTTATTGTTTTATATAGAGCGTTTGCATACGCACGTAGAGTTAGTTGTTGAGTTGTTAGTTGATAGTTGATGTGCGTACTCTGTTATGTTTGCTTTGTAGTGATTACGCTGCCTTGAGCCGTAATACTACCAGTCTGTAATGAACTACTTGTTAATATGAGAAAACTCTGTTTTACAACTTAATTCGTGTTTGAGGATCGTACCAAAGCTGTGTAGAGGGCCCCTGCTCAGCCAAGGTTCTGTGTATTAATGTATATATTTCTCATTTCATTTCTTTAAAAGTCATTGTATCATAATCCATTACATGTTCATATTTTGTAGTTGTTTCATTTCTGTTTATACATTTCTATAATTTCCATTGCATTCCTGTCTTTCATGTTTTTATGGTTGTCAATCACTGATCAGTTTTCTTGTGCAGGTTTTAGGTAGACAGCCCGGGCATTTTCATAGTATTTTGGCTAATGATATGAAACTAACATTATTCTGCTGCTAGTTTGCTTTTCATAGCTTTTGTTTAACTTCAGTCTTGCTTTGTACACTTCATTTTTGCTTATCTGATTCAGTAGTTAAATTTAGATATATTAAGCTGCTCATAGCGTCTTCAGTTGCCTCCGAAAGCCACAGCTGGACTGATGGTGAGGGACCGCATTATGAAATGTGTAGTTTAGTATTAGTTTCTTTTCTGCAAACTTAGATATATTAAATCATGTATGACATCTTCAGTTGCCTCCGAAAGCCACAGCTGGACTGATGGCGAGGGATTGAATCATGTGTGTATGGTTTAGTATTAGTTTATTTTCTGCGAATTAAATATCAGTTACACAAGTTGTTTATGATTACTTCCGCAAGTCATAGCTGGTCTAATGATGAAGGGTCAGAAAATGAATTGATGTAATCTGATTTAGATTTATTTCATTGCAATTTTTAATTTCCATAAGCGTAGTTTCTTTTGTGTTCAGTTGGCAGCAAGAATAGTTTAGTTTTCATGTTCACTAGTTTCCTGTTTTGATTCATTAGATTAGCAACACCTTTTCATTTCAGCAGTACACTTTTACTTTCTTTCAAGTCTTGTCATTGTAATTTTCATTTTGCTTTTAAAGTTTCAAGTTGGTAAATCATTATAGGGGATATCACTTCCTTGAACAAATATAACCAAACTTGTTTTTCATTTTAGAATTTCCATTTCACCTTAGAAAGATCAAAAACGACAAAAGTTAAGAAATAGGTTATCTTGCACACATAGTGCGCCGCACTTCATCAGCTTACGATTCCCTTGATTGAAAATTAAATGCAAGAATTTAGACACACTAAATTTCCCAAACAACTTGACTTATCAAAAAGATAGATTAGGGAATAAAATATGTTGGTTCCACATGCTCAAAACAGAACCAAAGAGATAGATAAGGAAGCATTATTAATGGAAAATCATAGCCTTATCTATCTAGATTTACTTCTTATGCAAATAATGTTTGTGTGAAGTTTGTTCAAAATGCCACAACCATGCAGACTATCTAATCCTAATTTGAACCATGTTTTAAATATCTGCTGATAGGTTAGTGAATGAAGATTTTCCAAACTGTATAAACTTGGAATATCATTAGACTATATTAGATTATAAATTGGTTTCAAAGCTCAAAATATGAACCAAGAAAGAAGAGAGGGACAAAAAGCAAATTCAAAAATTCAGCCCTCAAAGTTTTGTGTTAAAAGTTCTACAAAATAAATTCTATATGCAGATTTGTACAAAGTATCATTACTTATAAAAAATCAGATTTTCTAATCCTGATTTGGTTATGTTTTCAATTTTATGTTTTAGATTAGAGAATAAAGGCTGCCAAACAGTTTAATCTTGGCAGCCAAGTAGTTTAGGTAGAGAATAAAAGAGTTCAACGGTTTAATTTGAACTCTTGGAAGAAATAAGGATAGGAATAGATAGTTTATTTCTGTTTTCAAAAATAAAATGTCAAAGAGTTTCTAGTCCAAATGCACTCAAAGGAGAAGAAAAAATGTTATAACTAGTGTGATGGGTAGGTAGAGCTTGATTTGGAATTAATCATGTTATGATTCAGATACTGTAGATCACTTCTTCAAAGAAGAAAATCATCAAGTTTAAGGAGGACTATCAAGGTGAAAATCAAGGCACTGGTCTACTTCTTCTAGAGATTTATTCTCTGAGGTTCTTGACACCTCCTAAAGAGAGCTGCCCTCCCCAGCTGGAGCCACTGTTATCCTCCTGTGTTCTATAGATTTCACTAGATGACTATGAATGTTATACATGAACCTAAAGATAGCATCATTTTCCCATCAACTATCTTTAGGAGCCTCATTTCCTTCATCATCCTGAAAAATGACTATTTCTCACTAAGACTTCCTATCTTTGTGCCTTCTCGAATGTTCACCCTACTGCTCTAAAAATAAAACTCCATTTTCTGGCCTATTGGACTTATTCATCATTTTCATTAACACCCTCTTTTCATCTCCCTCCTTCTCCTTTCAAAAACCCTAAAAATCCTCCCTCATTCATCATTTTCTCCTAAAAACCCTTAAAACAATGTAAAAACCCCCTTTACATTTTTTTATCCTAAACTTTCTAACCTATCAGAACCCTTAAAAACCCATAAAAACTCTGTTTCTATGTAGAAAGCCCACTTTTTTACATATAGGCCTTAAGACCATTTTTGGCCTAAAGCCCCCAACCCTTTATCTTCATATGACCCGAGGTCCAACCATCCGTTATCCCCAAAGCTCCCCTCATCTTAATCTCTTGGTCCTATCCACTTCTCCAAGGACCATGCCTCCGCCCTTTCCTTAAGCTCCTCCTTCCTTTTTCCCAACACCCCGTTCCACTTATCCCTCGAGTCATCTCAACTGTTGATCGTGCCCTATCCGACGATCATCATATCTCCCCACCTTTCAACCCTACATATAACACACCCCACTACTCGAAAAAATCTCTTTACGTCACCCCACTGGCCCACCTTCCACTACTTCCCGCCGACCAATCTCCGCCTGCCACCTATTTTCCACTCCCGCCTCTGACCGATCAACTCCTTCTATCAGGTTTAACCCGCACTGTTGATCTGACTCCCTCAGATCTAACAGCCAGCATGTCAGATCGCACACATTTCACTGTTAGGGTTTAACGCACGATTTCTATGTGAAATGGGTGGTTTTTCCCTTGATACGTGTCAAGAAATGTGTGGTATCGTTTTCTCCCATCCCAATACCGCTTACCACCTATTTCCAATGCGATAAAACTGTTCGGTTTCCCAAAATTGACTTTTGCCTCCTTCACGCCATAATTCAAATTTATTCCACTTCCTACTTGGTTTCGTCTATCAAAACCTTCCCTATGCATATCCCCTTTCTCTGCAAATCGCTCCAAACACCTCATAAAAACCCCTGAAAGCAGTTTCAACCCAAAAATGGAGGATTTAAATTAAGGTTTTGTTTGTATTTGTTGTAGGTTTAAAGGCAGCACGAGCCTCAGAGGCCATCCCACAGTCAATTAAATGGTACAAGCCTTTTTATGAGGATCCAAGAGGTGAGAAAGACAAATAAAAGGGACTAAGGGTATTTACATAAAGGATGGATCGATGATTCATGACCATCGATTAAATCAAGGAACCCTCCAGCGCATAGAAGAACCCCTGCACATAGATAAATCAAAGAAGCAGTTAGAACATTGAAAGAATGAAGAAAAAGAGGATAAAGCCTATTCAAAGGATTAGAGCATAAAGAAAAAATATTAGCCTAAAAAGACAAAAAGATGATTATGAAGGCCTAAATGCAGATCAAGTCCTGAAATCATAGTTTAAAGAGTCAAATCAAGGCAGATTACCCAAAGACACCTTCAAACTACTCAACAAAGGAGAAATTACTCATCCAAGGACAAATTTGCCACCTACAGCACTATTTCTTTTCACAAAGACTTCAAATAGTTATTACTCAGTCAGAGATATTTTAAAGCAGCTCAATAATTATTACAAAAATTATTACAAAGCCTCAAAGTCAAATATTTCAGCTAAAATAACTTAGAAGTTAAGACAGAAGTTATTATTCAGAGTAACTCTTTCAAATATTTTTTCCTTGGGCCTTGCATGGTCTCAAAGGCCAAAAGTCATTAATTCTATAATAAATAACATTTATACACCCTAGCTTAGAAGCACCTCCTCATTTTTCATATAAATATTTCATATGAGCTTCAATATAAATGTTGGTTACTTGATGGTTTTTGGACTGATTTCTGGGGCTGAGCTAATTGAGCAATGCTAGACTGAATTAAAGAAAAATTTGAGTTGCATAGATCTATTGTGCCTGGAGTATTGTAACTGGTTTTATCATCAATAATACAAGCATGTTCACTGGATCCTTGAGCTATATCAATGGTGAAGTTTTCCTAATTGTTATTATTTCTTCTTATGTTTTTCATTATGTTCATCTTTCTCTGATAAAGAAGCAGAATTTTTAGATTAGGATTTGTTGTTCCAGCACCCTATTTCTGTCTGTATTCTTTATGTTTATTTTTTCTTCTACATAGGTTTGATTAGAAGATTCTTAATTGCCTTCTAGTTATACTTAGCTTGTTGCCTTGGAAATGATTCAATAGAGTGAAACCAAGGAAATTATGGTGAACCCATGTTCCTTTAAGTAGGAATTGACATATTGTTCTTAGGACCTTTCATTAAAGTGTACTTATTAGGGTCTAAACCTATGATGTTTAAGGTATGCCCTACCCATTGGAATGTCTTGAAATGTTTCTTTGAATAGCCTTTTAAGAGTTTGTCAAAATAAGATTAGATTGTTTATGTTTGATCTTAGACCACTCTTACTGTTTATCTTACATGTTTTCTTTTTCTGAAAGTAGTTCTTGAATTACTCGATTGTTGTCTTAGAAAGTTTTCTTATTAAAGTGTGTCCAAAGATGATTATGGTTTGTCTTGTCTTAAGTGGTTTTATTGCATCTGAATCTGTTATGTTATGTTTTATGCAATACTGCGCTACTGTCTTTAAGGTATATAATTTACTGAGCACTGTAGTATAGTTGACCTTGCGCACATGGATGCAAAGGAAACCTTTAGGTCTAGCTCTATAATAGGGTAATGGTTCAATGTAAAGCTAGATGCGGCTCTGCTGGGCTTACCTACCCTCTCTCAGGGTGCAGAAACCTGGTTCCAGCACCCACCCATACTTCTTTGGGTGAGACTTTGACTTGTGGAAGCTGGTCACTGCCGAAAGGGGCAGTAGTATAGGGGTTTTTTGGAAAACCTTCACCTCCGAACCTGGGTCAGGACCCCTCGAGCCAAAAAATGGTTTCGTTTCCCTACCATGTCCCCATATATTATGGATGTGCACAAACTATAAAAACACAAGAAGCGCACTAGGAGGGAGATGCGACTGACGACACAGATTGGCGATTACAAGATGAACCAGGTTATTTTGGATCTAGGGTCGGATGAAAATGTATTACCTAAACAAACTTGGCAACAAATGGGTGAGCCAAATTTGGAATGGTATACTATCCAGATACGCATGGCTAATCAATAGAAGATCGTACCTTTGGGACGACTACCAGGGATTGTGGTAGATATTGTAGGGGTCAAGGTCTGGGCTGACTTTGAAGTTATTCAGATCGTAGAAGATGCAAATCCATACCCTGCTATGTTAGGATTATATTGGGCCATCGACATGGGCAGTATCATTAACTTAAAAAAAATAAGCATGGTGTTTGAACATAACGGCACAAGCGTGATAGTACCATTAGACCCTGCGGAAGGAGAACGCTACACAAAACCAGTACCTAATGACGAAGATATGGACCATATCTATAAATTAACTGCATGGGATGCAGTCAACCCAATAGTATATGAAGTACCTTTCTGGGAGTAGGATAATGAATGCATCTCTGACTCTGATGAGGAGATAGAGAAGTGGTAGAATCGGTTACATAGTGTCTCTTCGTTGCGCTATCTCCAGGTCACAAAAGACTTCCACTGTGTTTCCTCTGAGGTAAGGGACCCACCTTACTTTGATGGATTGGGTGTTGAACTATCCACATGGGAACCAAAGGAGCCAGGAATGATTGAATACTATGGCCTAGCCCCAAAAGAAGGACAGGTTGACCCACAAACCACTTTCGATTCAGGGCCGTGCATGGGCACCAAACTGATTCAGCCATAGGAAATTAGCATTAAGATGCACCCTCCACGGGCTATCGGTATGGAAAGAAGAGATCTCATCTCTCCGAAAGCCCCTACAAAAAAAAAAAAAATGTGTTTAATCCTTGGCCATGCAGGGTATTATAGGAGGTTCGTTCGGGAATATGCTCCAACTATAGCACCTCTTAAAACCTCTCTTACATAGAAGGTAAGGTTCTCTAAGGATAATGAATATCAGGAAACTTTGTGTTTGGTCGTAAGTTACCTAGGAAGCAAGCTTGTGTTGGGGGAGGATGCGCAGAAGATGTAGATGACTGACCCTAGTGTAGCAGATAGGCCAAGAATATAGGGGATCTAAAAACTAGCCATCGGAATGGTAACAACTGGTAAAAGGCAAAAGTTATTGTTAAAAGGAGTGGCCTATGGGAAGTTAATAAAGCGAATTTTGGGGATTTTTTACCATTTCTTGGGATATACATCCCAGATAAATTTTACCTTACCATTGAATGATTGTGGGTATTATAGAAGGAGCAGGATAGTTTAGCCAGAGGTTTCGTCTCACTTGCATAGCTTGCACCCATCATTCCTCTCTCAGAAGCACTTGGGCAATCAGATTTCCTTTATCTACATGTCTTCTCACCCTGCTCCATTTGATAGTAGTGACACAAGGTTGGATTCATTTTCTGCACAAGGATGCCGGCCACTAACCCTGATGAACCTTTAGCCCCAACGGGGCCTGACATTGAGGAAATAATGGAAGTTGAGTCTGAACTGGAAGAAGTTCCCTCTATGCTGGTCACAAGGAAAGGGAAAGAAAAAGCACAAGGCTCAGGAAAAGCCCCGAAAGCTACAAAATGGGCCACTGAGAAGCCTAGGACTTCTTCAAAACATGCCAGGTCCCCATCAGTATCACCTCTGGCTCAAGATGCGTAGGAAGGTGCTCTGCCCGCCAATCTGATCAATTGGTTACCTCCCTTCGTTCCCCCATGTAGACCATCCATGCGAACGCCAAAGAACTTGGATGGCCTGGTCACCTATCTGCAAACCCCTCTAACCCTGGGAGAAGTCCCTGTCCTCAGTGATCCTTGTGGAAGACTCCATGAGGTCAAGTTTGATGATCGTGAATTGGTGGACTCTGAGACCCTCCCTGAGTTGGCCCCCACGTTGTACTTCAATAAGATACGTGCGAATGATGGAGTCACGGTGGTTCCTCAGTGCTGGGTATGTGGCTTGGTCGGGTCTAGACTCTTGAATCTGCTCTGGATGCCCCATTTTGGCCATTACAACGTCACGGATCGGTTGGCTCAGCAGTTTCTCGCCTTAATTCACGATGGCTTCTTATGGATTCAGGACAGAGTCCCTATTGATTCTGTGTTGATATACAAGATTACAGGCCTTCCTATGTAAGGTCCACACCCTCTGGAGTAGGTGGGAAACAAGTACGAAGCAAATATCGCTAAGTTTGTGCTGAAGACCTACAAGGTGAGTCAAAATAAGTGAGGCTTTGTGATCCAGACTATCAATGATCCTACTACACAGATGGGTACCAGGCTCTTAGCCTGCAAACTGATGAGGAAATGCCAGGCTGTGACTGTCGCTGCCTATGTTATTTGGTTAGCTGGCCGGTGTGTGAAGGAAGTCTCCTTCAGTTGGGGTCAATATTTATGCGATGATTTTTTGTCTAATGTCTGCGAATCTCAGGAGTAGGGGACACCCTTCTGTTATTCATGGCTATTACTCCTTATAGCACTGGTCACCTAGGACACCCCTGAAGAGTCGGTCCTCCCCAAGCTCCCCACGGGAATGTGTGAAGGAGTTCGGTATGCTCATTTATGGGACTCTAAGGATGCGCAGTGCATCGAGGATAACAAATTTTTCTAGGTCCTCTTCCAGAGCAGCATGGTCGTAGCCATCAATTCACGACCCCGGTTGTCGCTGACGGTATATGACAAATAAAAAAGTGTTGCAGCATTCCAAGTTACCATGCACCATATTTAGATCTGCAGCCTCCAGAATAAGACATGGACGACACTTTCGTATATGGTAGCAGATGAAGAAATTGACCTGATGATCATGTTATGGCCCCATGCCTGGAAAATAGGCCTCACAGCCACCTGTGGGGAGCCCACGGAGCCTAGCCAGAAGGTCTCAAATGTAGCCACAAAAAAGGACACACAGCTACCACAAACAACCATCACAAACGTCGCAACTGAGACTCCGGTAGGGTACGACAAGGATACCACCCCCCCCCCCCATGGTAAGAAATGGTCAGGTGAGATTGCACCAGGGCCGCAAAAGAAATAGCGTGCCCACTATGAGAAATATGATGCGACGGTCACCCTAACTGACAGTGCCCTTGAGAAAATTGCAGACGTAGTTACGATGGCTATAGACGATAAGTGGGTAGTCATAGAAGAATAGCAGAATGTTGTGATCGACATCATCCAAGCTGAGCTCCACACCCTTCATTTAAAAGCAGATAAGCTACAGACTAGCGTCGGCCAGGAACGAAATCCTTTGGTAACTAGTAGTATAGTGCTAGCCATGGAAGAAAGCCATCTCTATTCTGTACCTAGCGCTGCCTTGATAGGAGCTCAAATCCAAGCAAGAACAGGAATCCAGCTGGACTTGGCTAAGCTGCCCCACGAAGCCTTACAAGGCCTCCACAACACTATATTCCAGGAGATTAACCATCGCGACTAGAAAATACACCAACAACTTGGTACGGCCGAACAGACCATCACGTAGTAGGGCGTAGACTTTCTCCTTGCCATTTCACAACAGGTGGAGCTCGAAACAGTGATCCACCAGCTCTGCATAGAGGTTACAGATGAGATCCCAGCCGCAGCCATGCCTCAAGCTAAAGTGAAAAAATTGGTTGTGGCACTAAAATCATCTAGGATAGAAATGCACATCGTCAAGACACAGTTGGAACAACAAATCACCGACTTACAGGCCAAATTGCAGCCCGAAATGCCCCCAGAGGTACGAGCCCAACGCGCTGCACTAATAACCGAAGCAATGCACATTATTTCAGGGTAGATCGCTCAAGGTGTCCAATTGCTAGAATTAGCCATGAAACTATGGACTATGGTCTAGAATGATCATGAACTCCGTGAAATCAATCAAGACTTACAACAGAAGGAAGAAGCTTTCAATCGAGTCGCAGCTACGCTGCCTACCTTGGTGCCTGCCCAGCACTTGGCATGATTGAAGACCAGCAATGATCTCGAGGATGAGATTGACTATCTTCAGCACAAAAAGCACATCATTGTGGAACGTCTAAAGCCGTGGGCCACCACAGCCCTCCAAATTTCATAGGATTTAGATGGTGCGATCAAGCGACTCACTCAGACACTGGAGAGTGTCACCGTGGCAACTAGAGGACCAACCTCCCAGAAGCTTGTAGACATTGCACAGAGTGCTGCTGCCCAGAGTCAAGAAGTGTTACCTCCGCTGATCACAACCATCAATCCCTTACATGCATAGGTAGATACCACACCACCACAGTGACTCGGGATGAGTCACAATATTGTGTTAGGGGACTGTTGGAATAGGGTCTCCTACAAGCTACAAAACTGGTCTGATTTTTTATATTTTTTATTATATTTAGTCTAGCGCAGGGGTTTTGGGGTGGGTCAAAGCTCCAAAATGATTGTAATGGGTCAAAGGGTAGACCTAGAGTTCACAAACCATGGTTTGCGGACCATAGGAAAGATTACGCTAGATTATTTAAATAGAGGAACATTTTGAATTGTAAGGTAAGAATATGATGAGCTTTTGATGCGAATTATGGATCAGTAGATCTATTTTGGTTTTTTGAGAGAGGACTCCTTTTGGCTGTATGCGTGGAGATCCCGAGTCCTGCTGTGTGCGGACCTTGCTGTTGTGTCAGTAGGTTGGGTTGGGTATGGTAAGAAGGAATTGACAGATTGATGAATAAGAAAGGTTGTTTGGGTAATTGAATCTGTGTGTACTGTTTATGTGAATCTGTGGTAATTACTATTTTATGCGTACTCTGTTAAGCTGCGAAAATACTGTATAAGTGGTTTTACTGCATCTGAATCTGTTTTGTTATGTTTTATGAAATATTTCACTACTGTCTTTAAAGTATACAATTTATTGAGCACTGTAGTATAGTTGACCTTGTGCATGTGGATGCAAAGGAGACCTGTAGGTCTGGCTCTGTAATAGGCGAGAGGGTCATTGTAAAGCCATACGCAGCTCTGTTGGGCTTGCCTACCCTCTCTCATGGTGCGGAAACCTGGTTCCAACACCCACCCATACTACTTCGGGTCAGAATTTGACCTGTGCAAGCCGGTCACTTCCAAAAGGGCCAGTAGTATAGGGGTTTTTTAGCAAACCTTCACCTCTGAACCTGGGTTAGGACCCCTTTAGCCAACAGACTTGCTTCAAATAGTTACTTTGAAAGGATTTTCTTATCTAAGTAGAGCTATAATATTCTTAACTTACTATAGCTTTGCTTCCTTCACAACTTCTTATTGTTTCATATCACAAACTAATCTAAAGAATCCATTTGATATAGTTAGCTTTCCCTATGAAAGCCCTTTCATAGTTGATGAAAAATTAAATCCTTTTATGACTCCATTGCCCAATGAATTTATGCCTTCACACATTCTATTTGTTCAGTTGAAACATTATCTCAATCAGTCACACTATTAATCCTTCAATTTATCATTTAATCCAACCAAAATAAACAAGTTCGAAGAACTTTATAACTAGCCTAAAATCTTAAACAAAGAGCACAAAGATAAATCAATTTAACACCTCACATAGAGAGATCCCTCTCTAAATCCAGGAAGGCTAGGTCCTAGGATTCCAAAACGGTTCTGATGTGGCCCCTACAGTGTTTGTTCTTTCCAATCTAGAAAATCACAGGGAGCCAATGCATCTTGTGGTTTCTTCATCTCTCTGTCAAATCTAGGTGGTTGTAGCTTTTTAAAATATTTTTTAAAATAGCCTCTATCATTCCTCTTGTAAGGATGATAGTGATGATGATCACGATGCTTGTTAGAACTATAACAATAATGATACTTATGTTTGTCACCTCTCCTATTTGGAGTGTCCAACAATATACCATCTTTAACCATGTCATCCCTATCCGA
>JAXQQM020077476.1:0-14970 GCA_034641835.2 Pinus albicaulis
TGAAACTTAATCCATTGGGATATGGAGTCATAAAAGGTTGAATTGTGCATCAACTTTTCAAGGGAATTGTTGGAGCCCTTGTTTTGAAAAACCTTGTTTTGAATGTTTTGAATTTGAAATAACGGCCAGATTTTGGGGTTGCGGAACGAGGGCACATGGCAGCCGCAACCAAGTCGCAACCACACCAAACAGCGGAGCTACCAAGGTTGCGAAGGAACATGCACATAGCGGAGGAAAATAGATGCATAAGTACAGATAAAGAGAAGATACAGCAGAAGAACGCAAGCAGAACACACAGATAATCAGAGAAAATCCAGAAGCAGCTGAAGAAGGACATAAGAAGAACTAATAGTCGCGACAGCGGGTAAATAAATAGCCGTCACCCGGAAGAAAGAAAGAGAGAAGAAAGGAGAGAGCGATCGAAGGAGAGAAAACGCATGCTGCAGCAGGAACCCAGATTATAGATGAAGTCTCTATAGTTCCTAGGATTCTATTGATGTTCATTTATGTTCCGCAAAGCATATGCATCAGATTTGTAAGCCCATTGCAAAGCTATGTAACTGTGGATTTTTCCAAGAGCTTAATATAATTGCAGGTTGCTGTCTATCTGTGTGATTCACATGCATGTGTGTTGGTTGAGATGCTTTAAAATTTTATTTGCTTAATATCTGTATGCTCTCTGAATGTTGTTGCGTATGTGATTCTATTTATGCAATCTAATCACTGATGAGAATGAGTTGTGGATCCGTTCCTTGCCACTGGTCTATTCTCCTTCTACATGTGGTCGCGGCACGCCTCGAGTGAGACTCTCTGCTCTCCAGAGTAGGGTGATAATGCCGGCGTGATCCTAGACTACAGCGGATTCCTTTGTTGGCCACAACTCCTGAACCTGGGTCTTGCTTGCGAGACCTGATCACTCGCCAACAATGGTTCTGTTGCCGGGACCCGCATGATATGAGGGGATCTAGACCATGGTATCGCGGATCTTCGAAGGGGAGATACGGCGATGGTGGGATAATCACTTAGACCATTTCATTGCTCAGCAAGCGGAGTTGACTAAGAAAGGGGAGGCAACGATCAAGGAACTCGTCCTCTTCTCAGATTTAGCCGGTGATACGTACGAAATTTTCTGGGGAAAGCTCCCTACCAACCTTTACAATTGGTTACGGAGGTTATAGACGAAGGTGACTCGAGATGGCTCGCGGAAGATAAACCACAGGTGGGCGCACGGAGATCTGGTGGCTCTACATCGGTTGAACATCGAGTTGACCCGCGCAGTGGATTTTTGGGTGGAGACCACGTTGGAAGGATACACGGTGGAGTTTTCTGCCGAATGCTATCAATCCTTCTCGAAGGCCGAGGCTATCTTCCGCTCCGGGCTAAGAGGGAAGCTACTCAAGGAGATTCCGCTGTGAATTAAAGCTCTGATGGTGGATGAAGGGTTGATATAATTCCACAAGACGAGTATGGAAGCGTAAACCACCGGTGCTGGGGGAAGGGTTGAAGGGACTGATGCTATGTAGAATGTGACGTGGGGAGTGGGGAATGGATGTTGAGGCCGCAAGGACGTTGAGGGAGCGACGTGAACATCGGCAGGCACAGATTGCCGATAGGTGGCGAAGAAGGGTGATGCGAGATTTGAAAAGACGAGAGATCGAGAGGAAGAATCAGAAGGAGACGCCTCAGAGGGTAGGAATTATGGACGCGGATACCCAGGGACAAGAAGGGACCGTTTTGGGAGTGCGATGGGTGCATGGGAGCCCATCCAAGCAAGCAAGGGAGACAGTGACTGACGAAGATGATGAAGGTACGCAGCCCGAGGAAAGTTTCGATGGTGAATGGTACGTTGTGATGCAGCAGTTGTTTCAAGAGCGGACTGCATTCAGTTCTCCAGGCTGCCATACTCCCCCCAATCTGCATGGCCAGGATCCCTACCTTCCCCTGGTACTTTATCAACCTTTGAGTAATATTTTCGTTAAATTCCAAGCATTGAGTCAATTACACAATATTTCGATGTCGACAGCGACACCTGTTAGTAGTAGCATCGCTAGTAGTATTGCATTCCCTAGTGGAACAGTCACGCAACCAGGACCCAGAGGATTTATCCTGGTAACCCCGCTGCAAGTGAACATGGTTGGGTCTTTTACCCGGTATCCCGAGTTCTCGAGCCGAGATAATGATGATGTAGAGCAACACTGGTATTTGTGTGAAGCCATTTGGAGGGCTCGACAGACACCGGATGCATGGAAACTAATAGAGTTCCAAACCACGCTCAGAGAAAGGGCTTTGTGATGGTTCATCAAGTGGTCCGAGGCCCACCCGAATCCCGTCATTGCGGACGTGAAGCGAGATTTTGTCCAGGAATTTAAGCTTCCCTAGACGGACCAACAGGGTCTGTCCGAGCTCTAGGAAATTAAACAGAAGGAAGGTGAAACCGCATGGGAGCTAATGCGGCGATTCAAGGACGTGATCAGGAAACTCAATTACGCGATCGATCTCAACCATCAGAGGGACTGGTTCATCAAGGCTTTGCTTCCCTTGACGCGAACCCCCCTCACCCAACAGAAGATTGACAATTTGCAGGATGCTTTGGAGCAGGCCATGAAGATCGAGGCCATGGCGGGCTACCCTCAGGAATATCGGGGAGGGCCGGCCCCACAGGATCCCTCCTTGGTGGGATTGCAGCATCAGATAGCTAGCTTGACCGAAAAGCTCAAGGAGATACAGCCGGTCAGACCAGCCAGGCGGAATGTTTGGTGCACTCACTGCCTGGTCGAAGGCCATGTCGCAACTAAGTGTCCTCGGTTGCGTGGCGTGGGGGTGGGACCCTCGGTCGCGAAAATTCAAGGGGGGCCACCCACGGGGGGTGGCGCGGCACTGAATCCGCAGGGGTTATACCAGCCGCAACAGCCTTATGCAGGGTTCCCCTCCCAACTCAACCCAACTGCCACGGAGTATTGTGAGATTTGCCGAACGGTGGGACATCCACCTCGGATGTGCCCGTGTTGAACTCTTATTTAAACTGAGAGGGGGGGGTGAATCGGTTTAACACATTCATGGAATTTTAAAACTTTTCCTTTAAAACTTATTTTACTTTATTAACACGTTCATTTCATGATCAACATAATGTGTGAGTAATATTTATTTATGAGCAACAATTAATAAGAAGATTAGATAATGTACCAGCAGTCTTAATATGTTAGCAGCAAGAATTAGAAGAATAGATATATCATATCAACACATAGACATCATGCACATAGACACCAGATATACGTGGAAACCCATAAAGGGAGAAAACCACATCTTATTATTGTTGTGATGCCACTTATTTTATGTAGGCACCAACCTACAGGAGGATCCTACCTCAGTCAGCTACAACTGACATTTTATCAAGCTACAACTTGATGTGGAAGCACCAACTCCCATATAATTTCTGCAGGCACCAACCTACAGGAGGCTCCTACCTCAGTTAGCTACAACTGACATCTATCAAGCTACAACTTGAAAGGGAAGCTCCAACTTCCTTACTCTTTCAAAAGAAAAACACTTGCTGATTTACCTTGGATATCAGCTCTGTTCTATACCTTCTTCTCTGTTGTTCATCAACTCTTATATTAGACCTGCATCATCTCTGCTCAGCCCCTTCTTCTTCTTTGCTCAGCTCCTCCTTATTCACATTCTTCTTGCAGCTTGCTTATTCTCTTCAACTCTCTTTAATTCTGCTGCACACTCTCTTCTTCTCTCACCTTTTTTTTTTGTCAACCCTCTCCCCTTGGATATTACCCTGTTTTATACAAAATAGCTTCATGGTTGTTTGTATTCTACTGGGAATTCGAAATGGACAGCCATGTCTCTTTGCCTTCTGCCTTCTCATCTCTTTTATCCGCTCATTCAGAAAATATAACAGTAGATGCTTATTTTAATATTACAGTGGGATATTTTCTCTCTTCCAGAGACTTGCCAATGCATCACAACAATATAAATTTAAATAAAACATTTACATTCAAATTACAAATGAGAACTCCAGCTCACTCATTTTTTCTCTTGGCTTGCTGCACTTTTTTGTCTTTTCTCTGACTGTGTCTTTGTCCCTTTCTCTTCTCTGTATGCCTTTCTGTTTATGGCTGCTGCGTAACTTCTATATTTGTGTAACTGCATTTTTCATTTTTATATCAGCACTTTATATATAAATGAATCTACTGACTGTAATTTTGGGCCATATTCCAACGCTTTTCATGCCACGAGTGTCTTGTTGATGTGGAACATTCCGCAAGCGGAACGGACATATATCACAGTCGTATATTAATAATCGCCCTCCCGTTAACCTGAGGCCCATGGGTCTACAGACCACGCGGCTTATCGCAACAGTGTTATATATATATATATATATATAACAACGCCTATGAAATAAACAACCCTTTTAATATGACTTTAAATCAACTCTCGGCATAATAGTAAAATGCCTGTTTAACATATAAAATGCCCTTTCGAGCCCACCATCCAGACTTTTCTTATTCTCCATTGCGATGAGTCTTATCCAAAGATTTCTGATTGCGATTAGATCTTTTGCGATAGTTGCGATGCGATCTACCATAATTGCAAACTCTATTTGAATGTATCGATTGTCCAATACTCCGAAGCTCCGATTGCGATTCAATCGGAAATCACCAATCGTAGGAGTTGTATATCATAACCGTAGACTGATTCCACAGTGCCGATGCGATTCAATCGGAATCGCTAGTCGCAGGAGTTGAATATCACTTGATTATCGCCGATTCCACAGCTCCGATCCGATTCAATCGGAAATCGCAACTGCAATGCGCTCTTCAATTTCAACCCTCCAAAGTTCCGATGTGATTCCAATCAGCAATTGCAATGCGCTTCCACCTTTGGACTCTTCTCATTTCTGATCCGATTGGGGAGGGGTCCCACCTTATAAAACTTTGTCTTATGCGCTCCATAATATATATGCCTTGGACCTTTGGTTCTTTTGTTTTCGGGATTAATAATATGAAACTTATAATAAAGCGCTCCTTATAATGTACATGTTTTGGACCTTTGCGACATATGTAATGCGCGGCATTTATATGTATTGTAATGGATATATATATATATATATATGTATCCTCCATCAGGGTAGGCGATTCCCGAAATTTATGCGCCTTGCCGCTTGGGGTTAAGCGATTCCCGGAATAAGGTTTATGTATTATATGTAACGCCCATCCGGTAATGATTCTCGGAATTATACATATGAATGTATCTGCCGGCTTAGGCGATTCTCGGAATTTTATAACGGCTCTACCTCTGCTGTTGTGAAAACTACTCTGCCTCTGCCTGTCTCCTTTATATTCGCTTCCACTGCCTCTGCTTGTCTCCTTTGCTGTCTCCTTTGCCTGTCTCTGCTATCTCTCTGTTTCTATCTCTTCTTCTTGTCTAATGCTGCTCCTTGCCTGATGTTTCAAGTGCTCCTCCTTTGTCATCTCCTTTGCCTTATTGCTGGTTCAGGTGCTGCTCTTTTGTGCTCCTTTGCCATCAATGACAACATTTCCAACAGTCTCCCCCTTTGGCATTGATGGCAACACATCCACCGATAATCCAATGCCTCCTCCAAATCTTCCTCTGTCTAGCTTCTTTTTGAAGACTTTTTCTTCTATTTCTTGCTTTTCCTCCCCCTTTGACATCAATGGAAAAGGGTTGCACATTTCTCAGTGTTGATTCTTTCTTTGCATTTCTTCTCTCTGAGATGTGTTTAGGCCTTCTTCTTCTGACTGTGTACCTTGCTGCTCCAAACTGGTGCATAAGGGTTGTTGAGAGAACACTTTTGAGAATATTTGAACTTGTATACACACATTAAGTCGGTGTCATTCCAAAGCATAGACTCCTTGCACTTGTATAGAGAGTAAGTGATGACAGCTGTATTTAATCATACTTGTATAATAAGAGATGCATTATTGGATCAAGACTTAAAGATTGTGAATGCTCCAAGTGACATATCAGGCTTGCTTCAGCTATACTTCAGTCTATATCTGATGTAGTGTGCCAATACCTTTCTATTGAGTAAGATTGTAGATGGATTAAGTATTCTTCTGCAATAGACATCTGTAGACAGCATCTATTCAGTTGTTATGATGACAACCTCTTTTTATTGCTGTGGTTCACCTATACTGCCTATTGTTTGTAATCTGTGCTATACTGTTGACAGGGATAATACACTTAAATACTGAAAGGTCCTTGTTGCTATTGTGAACAACGGATCAAACCAGAGCTTACAGCTTATTCTAAGAATAGGCGATATCTTTCAATATTAGAGGCCAACTGACTTTCCTTCTTGTATAATGTGTTTTCAAAACAAACCCTTGAGGCTAGATACATTCGGTGTATTGGTCAGTCTTACTTATCAACCCTACAATTCATTTATGTCATAATGGGTATGTATGTCAAAGATCAATTTCTCTTTCTGATCAAATAGTCCTTCATATTTCAGATATTTTGGCTGTTCTATCAGGATGATCTTCCACAAAGGCATATTCAAGATGTTTGATTGAAAAAATTAGAAAACAGCCTTCATACTGTTTTGTAGCTGACCTTAAGAAAGGGGCCTTGAGGTTCTTTTGCCATAGTTCTTTGATCCTGTGGACCTGTATCATACTGCTTCTCCACTGATAATGCTTGGTAATCTGTTGATAAGCATGCTGCTTGTATCTAAACACCAATTGATATTACTTTGGTAAACCATGCAGAGATTGCACTTCAGCTTGCACATTTACCCATAATTAAGACATCTATTATTGAGCTCTCCACTGTTTTCAACAACGATCATCAATATACTGAATCTGATCTTGGTCTCATTAATCTTTTTCTTTTTCTGTCATGATGTTCAGAGGAATTCATAGCATTTTCTTTTCTAGGACTGCTCTAGAACCATTACTTCTTTACATACAATTCAACTGTTCTATATATCTTGGTTCACCTCTGTGTCTATTCATCTGTTCACTGTCTTATTTCTGTTCTCGAGCTACCTGTCTACATTCTCTGTTCATATATGAGGCAACCTTGAATTAATGCGAAAACTTCATTTTCCATGGTTATAAAATCATACATATGAATTCATTCATATCTCGATCATTACAATTTTCGAACTTAATCTTGGCTCCCGGCTTATATATATAACTTTCGAACTTTATATTATGCCGCCAACCTTATAACTTTTGCACAGTATATAAATATATTGTCGTGTATGCATATTCCCGATTCAACCTTTCACATTTAACCCAACGCGCTGGTTAAACAATTACTATGTAATAACCCTTGGCTCCAGGCCCACCTCTACGTCCAATCACCCAATCAAATGCTCATATCGTACCTTGCTTAACCTCCGGGCTCTTTCATTAAACTTCAAACATCTTCAGCAACCAGTCACCGTCCGATCGCCTTTGCCCAGATCAACGGCCCGTGAGCATTTCGCTCGGCGTCCTGGTACGGGGGATAACGCCCGAAGGCGCAAGTTAATTGGTGGTTTTGAAACAGGTCCCTTGCCACGTGTCGATTCCTGTATGGAATCGCTCCAATTCATAAAATACCACCTGTTCCGGAAAAGCGGTGCGAAATGGCAGGGTGGTTTTCGGCAATCCGCGTTCACTGTTCATCTGGTCGTGGTTCCACTTCCTCCTACGCTCCAGGTTCCGGTCCGACACTTTTACTCCGGGTTCTATTCTCCTCCTTTAACCTCAGATTCCGCCCATTATACATTAAAGGGTTCTTTTATACTCTGACTCAGAGTTCTGCCACTTCCTCGGTTCCGTCTATCCTTATGCAGAGTGCACACAACCACTCCTCAAGATCTCATGTGTTCACACGGAGTTAATTTGACCATTACACAATAATATTAATTCAATGTCTCATATACAGAGATTCGCACTATACATAATTGCAGGGAATAATCAACAAATGCACAATACGCAAGGTATTCCTCACACAGGTTTTAGACGGAAAATGTACAGCTTCACTGAGATAATTTCCTCATATAATCCGACCAAGAAGACATAAAGCTATACATGGAACTTATTCACAATTCCTACAATTCATAACTGGCCAGATATTCAACTCGATGGCCATTATCCTCCTATACTGTTACTAAAGAGGTTCTCTATCTCTTTGCAGCTCTCGAGCTCCCTCTCCAGTCCTCTTCTGCCATTTAGGCAATGCTCCAACTCATCCCCAAGCATTTTAAGTCTTTACCATAGGGTTTTAGTCTTCAATCAAAGTCTATGCTCAATAATTGCTCAATAATTCATCTACAAACTGTATTACACCCCTAATTCATGAATAAACCTCTGTATTACACTCCTTCAGGCCTTTTCAACTCCACTGCTCTGTCTCTAATTCCTTTTTCTTCCAGATCTCATAGTTGTTCTCATTACATGGAGCTCTTCTTAGACTACTTTCATGGGGTCTATATATGAACTACTCTCCCCCTGGGATGTTGCTTCATATTTGTAACTGGTTAGATATTTGCTTTGTTTCCTAGAGCAGCTCCCCCTGAGACTATGCTAGATTCATTATGTTATGGAGATAATAGGCTCCCCTTTTCTATTTTCTTTCCATACTTTATTGGGGTTCTTCATAATGACTGCTCTTCCTTTTGATTCATAGTTTTGATTGATCTGTTTTGATTCCATCATATGTCTAGAGTTCTTTAAAGTATATGGCAGATTACAATACTTTGCTTTGTGACCAAGTTTGAGGCATACATAACATCTTATTTGACCAATGTGCATTTGAGCTGATGTATAATGCTTTGTTCCCCTTCTTGAATACATTTTACATTCAACATATTTATGTCCAAAATTATTGCATGCATAACAATATCCATGGAAATGATTTGTGTACCTGGTGGAAGATTGCCTTTTCCGTTTACTTTCTTGAGGGGTTATTTCCTTTTGCTGCATCCTTTGCTGGTTTGTCTGGATTGGCTTTGTCTTGCAATATGTTGCATTATGTCCTTGTTTGTGGCAGGAAAAACATGTGCTATTTTTCATAGGAGGGAGGAACCTCCTTTGACATCTTCCGAATTTGTTCAATACATCCTTAGGAGCATATGAGCCTTCAGCAATTGATTGTTTCATCTTCTCATTCTCCGTTCTTTCATGTTGCTGCTTGTTTTTGTTTGTTCCTCTGCAACTCATGTTCCTGTCGGTTTCTGCTTCTGTAGGAATTTGCTGAGTTGTTTCACTGTTCTTTACAACTTTTACAAAAATGATTTTCTTGTTATCTTCAAGCTTGGACTTACTGGTTTCACCTTCATATCCTATCCCAGCCTTTATGAGAGGTGATCTTTGAGCCTTTAGAATCTGGTCCAACTGTTCAGACCCTTTCATTAGAGGTGTATTCATTAATAGTTCTCTTTGGGATTTTTCTAAGTTCTTTCTTAGGCTCATTACTTCTTCTTCCAATCTTTCACATTCCATATTTTTCTCTCTCATTTGTTGCAGCAGAGTGTCTTCTATTTTCCTTGCTTCTTCAATCTGTGTCTTCAGGCAGATAATTTCTTTCCTATCTTCATATTCTTTCTCATCACATATTTGCACCACTGTCTTAAGGTCTTTGTTTTCATTCTTCAATTTTTCTATTTCAGTCAAAGTAGTGTCAAGCTTGGCTTTTTCTTTACCTATAATTTCTTCATGGTTCTTATCTCCATTCATACTAGCAGGTACTTCATTTGATTGAATATTTTCCTGTTGACATGAATTTTTCTTCTTCTTAATTCTCTTATCCTTCTTGTCAGTGCAGTCCTTAGTGTCTACTCCATGTATGAAGTGCAATCTATCCCAAATTTCTTTTGCAGAAGTTAAATCCATTATTAACTCAAGATCCTTGTTATGAAGATTGTTATATATCACACATTTTGCCTTGGCATTCCTCTGTTGTTATTTCACCGTGGATGAGTCTTTGTAGTAACCATCACATACAAGCTTCCATACCTCAGGTTCATCATCCATTAAACCTGTCTTAACCTTATCTCTCCATTCAGGAAAGTTTTTTGTATTTAGCACAGGTAAATTTTGATAGTCCATGACTTAACCAGATCTCCTTCAAGCTATTAAGCTTACACCAAAGGAACCGACTCTGATACCAATTGTTGAACTCTTAGTTAAACTGAGAGGGGGGGGGTGAATCAGTTTAACACATTCATGGACTTTTAAAACTTTTCCTTTAAAACTTATTTTACTTTATTAACACCTTCATTTCATGATCAACATAATGTGTGAGCAATCTTTATTTATGAGCAGCAATTAATAAGCAAATTAGATAATGTACCAACAGTCTTAATATGTTAGCAGCAAGAATTAGCAGAATAGATATATCATATCAACACATAGACATCATGCACATAGACACCAGATATACGTGGAAACCCATAAAGGGAGAAAACCACATCTTATTCTTGTTGTGATGAAAAGGCAAGCTCCAACTCCCTCTCACCACTGATTTTCTGCAGGCACCAACCTACAGGAGGCTCCTACCTCAGTCAGCTACAACTGAAATTTTATCAAGCTACAACTTGATGTGGAAGCACCAACTGTTGAGCCTCAAAATTGTGCTTTCTTTCATTCCACTTCACCTCATTTTCCTTTGTCCATTGCTATTCCAGACCCAATTGATCAATGAATTTAGTTAAAATTACTTTTAGAATGATTTACATGACTGACTTGCTAAGTTTTGTGATTTTTTCCATTGTAAAGCATTTTGACCGGAACTAGCTGCAGAATGCAGACATTCCGTAGCTAACCGGCGATTCTGCAGTTGTCTTCACGTTTGAGTATGTTCCAGGTGGCCTCTCAAGAAAAACCACATATGGGCATATTCCACGTCATGTCTACATGGTTCGTTGCTCACCATGAAGGAAGAAACGAATTCTGGGTATGGTTTTGATACGTGGGAACACATTTAAGAAGACAGACTTCTAATAGGACTGTCTTAGTCCAGATGTCTTTTTCCTTTTTATGTAGCCACTTCAAGAGTCCTAATGTGATTCCGATAAGGAAAGACAATGTTCCTGAAATTGTTGCAAGTCTTGTTATTTACATTTGTTATATAAACACTTTGGAAACCGAGAGCTAGGCTAGATTTTGTTCTAGTTTTTGCTTAGATTCTGTGCTACATTTCTGAAGACGCAGAGTGCTCTGTTCAAGTTATTTTCACTTTTAATGAAGCAGACAGTGTTGTTTTGAAAGCGTTGATTTGATTTGGAGTTAGATTCCGTCAGGTGGTAGAGGGCCCCTGCCTCTTGCACAGATTTATTTGTGTAATTTAGATAAGTATTCTAGCTGCCTTTACGTTTTTGAAGTTGAATTCGTAGTTGTTTTCATTAGCTACTGTAGTTATACTCATTCTAAAAACTCTTCCAAAAGAAGAAGCTCTTCCAAAAGATTATAATGATGAATGGGGAATGGCTATAGTATTGTAGGATTTAATTGTAGCCTCTTTTATTCACCTTCACAGTTATACTTATGCTCAATACTCTTCCACAAGAAGAAACTCTTCCAAGAAATCTTTATACTGTCTTAAGCATGATTGTGATCTTGAACGTTTTAGTTGTGTATTTTCACTAAGTACCATAGCTTTTCTTGCTCTTAAACGCTTGTCCAATATATCATAATGATGAGTGGGAGATAGCCATGATATCTTAGTTTTTAATTGCTTTCAGTCTTTATGTTTACATTTGCACTCAATTACACAGTCAGGATTGTTCTAAAAACTCTTCCACAAGAGGGAACTCTTCCAAAATACCAATCATGATGGACAAACAGACTGTATAATTCCATAGAATAATGCATGATAGCTTAGTTAGGATGCTCCGGAGTTTAATTGCACTTAACTCATGTTCAGTTGTTTTGCTTTAAGTTTGATAATGACTTGTAGTTCAGCATTGTTTTAGGCTAGTGACATTTTAGGTTTAGTTGTAGTTCAACTCATTGCATTTGCACTCCATATTCAGTTGCCATTCACTGCATATTAGATTACTTCAGTTGTTAAACTTAACAAAACGGCCTTCATTATTCACAAATCTCTTCTTGTTCTAAAATCCATAATTGATTCATAAACATATGAACAGAAGACCATATCACTTTAAGGCCTGAAGTACTTCTGCAACTTCCTTATAATCTTACAAACAAACATTTTCCTCAATAGACTATCTCAAAAATCTATAACCTTTGAGTGAAGTGTAGTGCTATAAAACTGAGTTGCAGAATAGAGTTAGGAATTAGCCTTAGAGTAAAAGACCTTATGATGGTATCAATGTTTTACTCCAATTATGCTTCAACAAATCTCTAATCAAGGACAAAATGTTGCATCATTATAAGTTAGTTGTTTAACTGTTTAGATAGGATTTACATACTTAATTGACCATGTCTCAAGCTCTCTCTCTCAAAACACCTTTGATGAAAGCATTTGACAAGTTGAGTTTATGTTTTGAATCATTTGTTTAAAAGTCATTATCAAGCTTTGTTTCTGCTTAGTCATAGTTTAGATTTGATTCTGTTTCAGTATTGCATTTGCATTTGTTTACCATCATAGTTTAGGCTTCACTCTATTTTGACCAATAGTTTCCCTTCATTTAGCACTTAGTTCTTTTCCTTTTCAAAATAAAACCATAAAACCAAAAACATCAGAAAACACTAAACACAACGTAGTGGGAAATAGATACCTAGGCACATATAGTGCACCACACTTCAGCAGTTTACTGACCCTGGTTGACAATTAATGAACTCAATTTAGGAGACTAGGTTGAGACCAAACACCAACTCCCATCTAATTTCTGCAGGCACCAACCTACAGGAGGCTCCTACCTCAGTCAGCTACAACTGAAATCTATCAAGCTACAACTTGATAGGGAAGCTCCAACTTCCTTACTCTTTCAAAAGAAAAACACTTGCTGATTTACCTTGGATATCAGCTCTGTTCTGTACCTTCTTCTATGCTGTTCATAAACTCTTATATCAAACCTGCATCATCTCTGCTCAGCCCCTTCTTCTTCTTTGCTCAGCTCCTCCTTATTCACATTCTTCTTGCAGCTTACTTATTCTCTTCAACTCTCTTTAATTCTGCTGCACACTCTCTTCTTCTCTCACCCTTTTTTTTTTGTCAACCCTCTCCCCTTGGATATTACCCTGTTTTATACAAAATAGCTTCATGGCTATTTGTATTCTACTGGGAATTCGAAATGGACAGCCATGTCTCTTTGCCTTCTACCTTCTCATCTATTTTATCCGCTCATTCAGAAAATATAACAGCAGGTGCTTATTTTAATATTACAGTGGGATATTTGCTCTCTTCGGAGACTTTCCAATGCATCACAACAATATAAATTTAAATAAAAAATTTACATTCAAATTACAAATGAGAACTCCAGCTCACTCATTTTGTCTCTTGGCTTGCTGCGCATTTGTCTTTTCTCTGACTGTGTCTTTGTCCCTTTCTCTTCTCTGTATGCCTTTCTGTTTATGGCTGCTGCGTAACTTCTGTATTTGTGTAACTGCATTTTTCATTTTTATATTAGCGCTTTATATATAAATGTATCTACTGACTGTAATTCTGGGCCATATTCCAATGCTTTTCATGCCATGAGTGTCTTGTTGATGTGGAACATTCCGCAAGTGGAACGGACATATATCACAGTCATATATTAATAATCGCCCTCCCGTTAAGCTGAGGCCCATGGGTCTACAGATCACGCGGCTTATCGCAACAGTGTTATATATATATATATATATATATATATAACAACGCCTATCAAATAAAAAACCCTTTTAATATGACTTTAAATCAACTCTCGGCATAATAGTAAAATCCATGTTTAACATATAAAATGCCCTTTCGGGCCCACCATCCAAAATTTTCTTATTCTACGTTGCAATGAGTCTTATCCAAAGATTTCTGATTGCGATTAGATCTTTTGCGATAGTTGTGATGCGATCTATCGCAATAGCAAACTCTATTTGAATGTATTGATTGTCCAATACTCCGAAGCTCTGATTGCGATTCAATCGGAAATCGCCAATCGTAGGAGTTGTATATCATAACCGTAGACTGGTTCCACAGTGCCGATGCGATTCAATCGGAATCGCTAGTCACAGGAGTTGAATATCACTTGATTATCGCCGATTCCACAGCTCCGATCCGATTCAATCGGAAATCAGAAATCGCAACTGCAATGCGCTCTTCAATTTCAACCCTCTAAAGTTCCGATGCGATTCCAATCGGAAATCGCCAATCGGCAATTGCAATGCGCTTCCACCTTTGGACTCTTCACATTTCTGATCTGATTGGGGAGGGGTCCCACCTTACAAAACTTTGTTTTATGCGCTCCATAATATATATGCCTTGGACCTTTGGTTCTTTTGTTTTCGGGATTAATAATATGAAACTTATAATAAAGCGCTCCTTATAATGTACATGCTTTGGACCTTTGCAACATATGTAATGCACGGCATTTATATGTATTGTAATGGATATATATATATGTATCCTCCATCAGGGTAGGTGATTCCCGGAATTTATGTGCCTTGTCGCTTGGGGTTAAGAGATTCCCGAAATAAGGTTTATGTATTATATGTAATGCCCATCGGGTAATGATTCTCAGAATTATACATATGAATGTATCTGCCGGCTTGGGCGATTCTCAGAATTTTATAACGGCTCTGCTTCTGCTTTTGTGACAACTTCTCTGCTTCTGCCTGTCTCCTTTATATTCGCTTCCGCTACCTCTGCCTGTCTCCTTTGCTGTCTCCTTTGCATGTCTCTGCTATCTCTCTGTTTCTATCTCTTCTTCTTGTCTAATGCTGCTCCTTGCCTGATGTTTCAAGTGCTCCTCCTTTTTCATCTCCTTTGCCTTATTGCTGGTTCAGGTGCTGCTCCTTTGTGCTCCTTTGCCATCAATGACAACATTTCCAATAGCCCGATCCTATA
>JAXQQM020061975.1:0-50782 GCA_034641835.2 Pinus albicaulis
GGTGACCTAGGAGATGGATCTTCAATTAATAAGATGAGTGGAGTCATGATAATAGAATTACTGTTAATATACTATTGAGTGTTGGGCTATTAGGAGGTTAAGACCTCCATATTAGGATAACCCCCCCCCCCCCTGATATTAAAAAAACCAAAAGCCTTGTTAAATTCCAAAAATGTGTCTTCCTATTAAGTGACCATGCTATATCAAAGATCGAGATTTTGGAGTATCAAGGGTCAAGAGGTTGAAATGAGGCTATCGAGGCTTTCTCTCATAACTATTGAAGCTCGATAGGGAGGGAGACATGGCATGTCAAGGGGGACAATGATGTGGTGAAGGTTTCCACGTGTCAGTCACATGTGAGTTATACAATGGTGACACTTGGGAAATGGTTGTCACATGCTTTTCATGAGGAAGTGGTAGACATGGAATTTGGGGGAAAATATTCCAATGGTCATAAATTTGCATCCAAATCTGGGATTTGGATGAAATGTATATCATTGGAAATATATAAATGAGTAGAATTCAATGGTGATGGCATAAATGAGTTTTAAGGTGGTTGAAAAAACAAGACTTTGATAACCCCAACTCCATACTTTCACCTTGGAGGTTAGATCTAGACACCCCGCAACCCTAATCAGGTGTTAGAAAATTATATATTACAGAGCAATGGAACACATAAAATATGTGGAAAAACAAACACAAACATAACATATAAAACAAGAGAGACACTGATATATATGGTTCACCCAACTTGGGCTACGTCCACAGAAACAACCAGTCCTTCCTTTTTATTATCCAGTAAAATGAAGAGACAAAACCTACAACAGATCCATTGTAATATCATCTACTCTCTCACACAACCCCCCTTTCTATTTCTCTGTCACAATATATATGCGATACACATCTGCAATAAAATTACCTCATACAACATAGGGGTTTCCTTCTAGGGGAAAAAACCCTAAATTAAACATGACTTCTTCCGTCAGATCATATGCCTAATGAATGGCCTAGATTGACTACGAAATTACAATATTTTACAAGGAAATTTCATCATTGTCCCCCCTGGACCCCCTTGATGATGATCAAATGAGGGGCAGTGTTTCCGCCCCGTTAAGAATAGGGATCCAACACGACAATACATCTAAATAAAGAAGATAATCAGGCTCCACACCCAACAATCTCCCACTTGGAGTCTGATTGTAGCAACTCCAATGCTACTTCATTTGATGGATAATGACTCCACTTTGGACCTGGTTGTTTCTCATATTCATCATAATACTTGAAGACCAATTGAAACTTAGGAGAATCTCAGTTTCTCCCTGGTTACAACTTTTGTTAACATATATGTAGGATTATGGCTATTGTGTATCTTTTCTAGCTTCAACTCACCATCTTCCAACAATGATCGTATGAAATGGTACTTGAGATGTAAGTGTTTAGTCCTAGAATGAAAATTTGATTTCTTTGCAAGATGAATGGCACTCTAGTTGTCATTGTATAACCTTCCCATTTCCTTCTTCTTACCCAATCCATCCATAAACCTTTGTAACCAAATCATTTCTTTACTAGCCTATGTAGCAGCAAGATACTCTGCTTCTGTTGTTGAAAGTGCAACAACACTTTGCATTTTTGAAACCCAACTGACAACTCTTCCACCTACAGTAAATACATACCCTGTAGTGCTCCTCCTGTTATCTCTGTCACTTGCCATATCTGCATCAATATATCCCTGTAGAGAAATGTTTGAACCACCAAAGCATAATGCTTGAGTTTTGGTACCTCTCAAATATCTAAGAATCCATTTCACTTCCATCCAATGTTCTTTTCTTAGATTGTTCATGTACCTTCTTACACCTCCCAAACCATGTGCAATATCAGGCCATGTGCATACCATTGCATACATTAAGCTTCCAACTATTGATGCATATGGAACTTTAGAGATATAATCCATTTCTTCTTGGGTCTTGGGGCGCATCTCCTTACTAAGTTTTAAATGGCTAGCCAAAGGAATACTAACTAGTTTTGCATTCTGCATATTAAATATTTTCAACACCTTTTGTATGTACTCATTCTGAGAAAAAGTTAATTTGTGATTTTTCCTTTCTCTAGTTATTCTCATACCAAGGATTTGTTTTGCAGATCCCAAATCCTTCATTGCAAATGAATTTTCCAATTTTATTTTGAGCACATTTATTTCCTACATGCTAGACCCTGCAACAAGTATGTCATCTACACACAATAACAATATAATATAGTTGCCATCATTTTACATTTTCAGATAAACACAATGATCATAGTGACATCTAAGTATAACCTTGTTCAGACATAAATCTGTCAAATTTTAGATATCACTGCCTCAGATCCTATTTTAATCCATACAAGTTCTTATTCAACCTGCACACTAATTTTTCCTTCCCTTTGACCTCATATCCTTGTGGTTGCTGCATATAGATCTCTTCCTCCAAATATCCATGGAGAAATTTTGTCTTTACATCTAACTGTTCAAGATGCAAATCTTCCATTGCTACAAGACTTAAAATAGTTCTGATTGAAGTCATTTTAAAAATAGGAGAAAATATTTCATCAAAGTCAATACCTTTCTTCTGTACAAACCCCTTCACCACAAGTCTAGCTTTATACCTCTGTTTTCCTCCATCTTCTTCCTTCAACCTATAAACTTGTTTATTCTGCAATGTTGTTTTACCTCCAGACAACCCGACTAAGTCCCAAGTTTGGTTATGTATTCAGGAGTCCATATCTTCTTTCATGGCTAGCTCCCACTTCTTCCTAGTTTCTACATGAATTTCTTCTTCATAACATTCAAGTTCACTAGAATCAATCAACAATACATAATATAATGAAGGAGAGTATCGTTCAGGGGGTCTACTTATCCTGATAGATCTTCTGACACCACTTTCAGGTGTTTGAGGTGCCTGTTGTTTTTGTGGTGGTTGTTGTTGTTGTTGTGGCTGTTGATTATTATTATTTTCAAGCACCTTTACTTTTTCTGTGATCTCATCAAGAACTGTATATTCTTTGTTTTCTTTTTCTTATTTCTTTTCCTGCAACTGATTCTTATAGAAGACATTTTCATTGAATATTACATCTTCTATCCTAATGATTTTGTGATTTTCATAATCATATAAGTGAAAACCAAGATCATTAACACCATATCCAATAAAGGTACATTTATTTTATTTTGCCTCAAGCTTTGTTCTATTTTCTTTATTAATATGGACAAAGGCCTCAAAGCCAAAAGTATTTAAAAAGGAGTAGTTTATTGTTTTATCTTTCCATACCTTCTCTGGAATACCACCATCCAAGGAACTTGAAAGCCCTATGTTTATTAGATATACAACAGTATCTACAACATCTGCCCAGAATTGTAAAGGCAATCCTGCATGAAATCTCATGCACCTTGCATGCTCCATGATTGTCCTTTTCATCCTTTCTGACACACCATTTTCTAATGGTGTTCTTGGAAATATTTTATGTTTGTGAATTCCATGCTCTGAACAGTACCTATAAAACTTTTTGCTACAATATTCACCTCCATTGTCTAATCTGGGACACTTCAAATTCTTTCCTATCTCAATCTCAACCAAATATTTTCATTTCTTGAAAGTATAAAATACATCAAATTTATTCCGAATAAAATAAATCCAAGTTTTTCTAGTTGCATCATCAATAAAACTAACATAATAATGAGAACCATTGAGAGATGATACCTGAGCAGGTCCCCATATATCTGCATGCACAAGCTCTAATTTTTCGCTCTTCTTTTCTTTCCCAAATCTAAGAAATTTGACTATTTTCTGTTTTCCATAAACACAATTCTCACATAAATCTAAATCAATATTCTTCAAACCTGGCAACAAATTTCTTGAGTGAAGAATATTCATCCCATTCTCACTCATGTTTCCGAGCCTATAATGCCATAATGATGCATCTACTCCTATGTAGGATAAAGTATTAACACAATTAGAAATACCATTTCATAAATACAATGTACCAACCTTTTCTCCTTTTGCTACTACCAGGGCTCCTTTCATTAGAAGAATTTTGAGGTCTAAAATGGGCCTCCTAAGAAAAATGTACAACCAAAATAAAATTTATAAGAACCAATAGGATTCAAGATGATGATGTTAACCATGGGGGATGATTCACCATTTTTTAAGTAAAAGGGTAAAAAGATTATAAAATAATAAAATAATAAAACTACTTTTTCAACTCGTATTTTCAACTTATCTCCCAAAGTTTTTACTCAAATTTCAAGCGAGAGTACTCGTTGGATTCAAAGTTTAATTTCTCATCCAAGGAGTACCCATATTGCATACTTTCGATGGACCCCGCTATGTGAAAATTGAGAAATACATGAAAAACGTGATTCCAATCATGTTTTTCATGTATTTCTCATTTTTCGTGTAGTAGGGTCCATCGAAAATATGCAACATGGGTACTCCTTGGATGAGGAATTAAATTTTGCATCCAACGAATACTCCTGTTCGAAATTTAAGTAAAAACTTTGGGAGATAAGTTGAAAATACGAGTTGAAAAAGTAGTTTTTTCTTTTTTCCCTCTAAAATTTGATGATGTCATCAAATTTTATATTTTTATTTCCACTATTATTTTATAATTTCCTTAGGAGGCTCATTTTAGACCTCAAAATTCCCCTAATGAGTGACCTTCCAGGTTTTATCTTTAAAACTTGTTACACAACCTTCACCACCTACCTACCCTATTGAAATCAGTTTTTTCTTCAGATCTGGAACATGCCTTACCTCCTTTAATAACCATTGGTTTCCATTCAGTTGTTTTACAAGAAATTTACCCATTTCAAAAATTTTATAGGGTTTATCATCACCCAGAAGAACCTGTCCAAAATATCCTTGAACATAGTCATGAAAATTTTTCTTATCAGGTGTGGCATGGAATGAGGCCCCTGAATCTACCACCCAGGCATTAATAATATTTTCTAAAGAATGAATCAAAGCATCTTGTAACACATAACCTATCACAGTTTCTTCATGATTTTTTTCTTGCTATGCGTCTCCTTATTTTCCCCTTCGAGACTTAGAGTCTTTCTTCAGATGTCCTTTATTCCCGAATATCCAAGACACTATCCCTAATCTGAACTTGGATCTATCTTTCCTTGATTTACTGCATTATCCCAAGCTCTTTCATCTTTCCATTTTTCTTCCCCTAGTCTCTGCACTCAAAGGATTACCAAATGTCTCACCAGAGATTTCCATCGCATTTCCTCACTAAGAATAACATCGAAAACATCATCAAACTTTAAAGTACTAGTTCCAGAGACAAAGTTACTAATGGCCATAACTAAACCATTCCAACTTTCTGGAAATGAGCATAGAAATAGCAAATCCCTAACTTCATCATCAAATTTTACCCCTACAGAACTTAGCTCGCTGGTAACCATATTGAATTCATTTAAATGATCAGCAACAGATCCACCTTCCGACATCTTTATATTAATTAAACATTTCATAAGAAATACCTTATTTGAGGTTGAGGGTTTTTCATATAGTTTCGACAATGTCATCATTAAACCCTCTCTTGTCATTTCCTTCGAAATATTGAAGGCTACCAATACCACTAGGCACAACCGTATTTTTCCAAGTGCCTTTCTGTCGAGAATCTCTCATTCTTCGTCTATCATACTCGACGGATTCTTTGTTTTCCCATTCAATGGTAGGTACAGATCTTTCTGATACAGATATATTCCATCACCGTCTTCCACAATGGGTATTTTTGACCATTTAAACCTACCTTTTTTCACCATTGCTCCCACTCGAACTAGGAACCCTTCTTTCCTGTGAGTTTATCAACCAAATAAATCTTCGACTCTTATACTAATTGTTAGAAAATTATAAATTATAGAGAAATGGAAAGCATAAAATATGTGGAAACAAAAACAAAAAAATAGCATATAAAACAAGAGATACACAGATATATGTGGTTCACCCAACTTGGGCTACGTCCACGAAAATAGCCAGTCCTTCCTTTTTATTATCCAACAAAATGAAGAGACACAACCTATAACAGATCTGTTGTAATATCATCTACTCTCTCACACAGTCCCAAATTCTATTTCTCACTCGCAATATATACGTGATACACATCCGCAATACAATTACCTCATATAAGAGAGGGTTTTCCTTATAGGGAAAAAATTAAACATAACTTCTACCATCGAATCATCTGCCTAATGAGTGGCCCAGATTGACTAGGAATTTACAATATTTTACAAGGAAATTTTACGTATGTTTTTAGCTTCAAGGGTTCTGCCCCCGAAACCCCCTGCTAAGGGGGGCTCCAAAAGTTCATTGTCGCCCCCCCTTGGACCCCCCACTCGACCCCCCTAACGGAGATCAAAGGACGGGTGGCATTCTCGCCTCATTAAGAATAGGGGTCCAACACAACGATACATCTAAATAAAGAAGATAATAAAGCTCCACACCTAACATCAGGGATGAGGGGTTGGGTGTGTTATAAGAGGTCCATGTAGTAGATGATAAACCAAAAACCCTATACCATCATGAACCCACATTTAAAAAAATATAAACCGTAGGAAGAAAATCCTCCTAAAAGTGACAAAACTTATCATATTTTATTTGTTATTTGACCATGAGAATTATAATCACCAATAATTATTATCCATGGATGCATGTTTACTCATCATTCAAAGAAAATCACTCCACTTGAAATAACCCATTAACAATCTATAATAGGTCATACTTTCACTTTTGATAACTTTATATCTTAAGTTTTTAACCTATTTTCTTAACAAATTTCATTTAAATTAATGATTTATTATCATATCAATAATAAACCGTTAGTTTAATTCAGTAAATGATTAATAAAACCTTTCAAAAAACCTAAACTTTATAACTAAATCTTCTAATAATTAATTCTATTTTTTATTCTACTTTTTAAACATAGATCCTCTTAAAATTAATTTTCCTTCTCAGTAAAAAGTTAGAAATAGAAGATTGAATTCTGTAATACTTATTGCTATTTGTTTTTAATATTATGGAGATTTAATATTTCTTTTTAAATTTCAAGGTTATTAAGTTGTTATTAATTACTATTATTATTAATTTTCATTAAAAAAAACATTATAAGGCTTATTTTAATGAATTTGATATATTTTATTAGTCCAACAAATAATAAAAATATATAATAACCTAATATTATCAATTCTTAATCATTTTATTGATTTTTTTTAGAATATATATATATATATATATATATTTTAAAGCATGAGAAACTCTAGAGTACATCTCCACATTTCATGGATAGTAAACTAGATAAATTAGGTAAACCATTTGATTTTATTATGGGGCCTCACATCAATGAAATCTAAGAGATTCAAACCCATGATTAAAAACAACTAGCAACAATATCAAAGAACTTCATATCTAGCTCTAAACTACTTAAGCTAACCCTTAGGACTAATTTTTTGATGAGATTTACTTTGTGTGTTTTGTTTATTTTTTTTGAGAAATCGATACATTAAATTACTTTAAATTGGCCAAAACCCCAAGGATTAAATTAAAGATAAAATTCCTTTCACTTAAATAAAACATAAAGTTTTAACATAATTCCAATTAAATATAAGACAAAATTGACACCAAAAAAAATTAAAGTACTTTGAATACCAAATATCCCACACTGATTTCTAAAAATAAATTAGGTTTAAGTTTGATGCATGTTATACATTATTTATTATAAATAAATTAGTCATAAACTTATGATTAATCCACTAACCATGAATGGACTATCCACTCAACATTGAAATATTTCAAATCTAAACATAATTTACTTTTATGTGAATTTAGGCTTCTATGATCAATAACTTATAAGCTAAGAAATCTTTTGGTGATAATTTACTTTTATAAAATCATACATCATTATAAGTAATCATATAATATACATTTTCATATATAAAAACAAATTATCATTATCCATTTCATTAACAATTTCGAATATAAATTTATTGAATTCATTAACAAAGAAATAAAACATTGCAAACAAAAACAAATTTTAAATTAAGTTCATTTAATTTCTAACTTTTTTTTAATAGAATAATATTTTTTCCAAATTAAATAATTTTAATACTATTAAGTAATCATCTATGTTTTTTCCAACTATGGAATGGATCCTTCTAAAGTTGCATGCTTTTTAAATTTTCCTTTAATTCAGTTAAATATTAAAATTTGGGGGTTGTTAAAAAACCATATGTGGATGAATGGAAGCTTCATTATGATTGGATGGACTTCAAGAGTTGGAGGCGAGCCTATTTTTACTAAATTCTTAGCTTCGATGGTGCATCAAAAGGAAATACAAGGGTGGCAAGAGGGGAGGGTCCATTTGTGGTCCTGGAGAAATAAACGTTTTAAAGTATTCATGGGGCTTGGGGAAGATGAAAAATAATCAAACAAAATCCTATGGCTTACTCCAAGGCCTTCTTCTCGCTAAAGAATTTAAGGTCTCTTCACTCATTGTGTTGGTTGATTCCCTTTTAGTAATTCATTAGTTGGTCAAAGGATCTCCCCCTAGATACAAAGTTATGAATTAGCTCCTAAATCAAATTAAGGTATCAAAAGATGTCCCAAAGATGTGTTTCAAACACATTCTAAGGGATAATAACCACGAGGTAGATAATGTGCCAACCAAGGTTGAAATTTTAGGTTTGGAGAGTTGATGGCTAATGGTCAATTATGACCATCCTCCATCCCTTAATGGATTAAGCATGAATCCTATGTTCAAATACAAAAAAAAATTGGGGACTGCTTGTCAACATAGATATGGGGAAATATGTTGTAATAAAGGATTATAATTTGATGTATGCTATATTTACTACAAGTTTTGTTTAATTTGGGGGATTTATTAGAAGTTACTAACCTCCAAAGACCCATATATGCTTAGCATCAGTTGCATTCCACTTCAGAGGATAATTTTGGTTATGGAGTCTACAAATGATACTGCAGATGTAAGAAACTCATTATTCATGAAACTCCCATTTTACAGTCGTGATCCGGGCACATATCTCACAATTAATAAAAATATTCTCATTAGTGTCAAAAAAAAAAACTCAACTATGTGTTTATTTATTTCGATATATTTCCTCAGCTTCCTTCCACAATACCCATACTTGAAATTAGGCCTATAATAAAAAGCTATATTTTCACAATCCAATTATTACGACCTAGTAGAGTTATGATTGTCAATCTTTTATCATTATTTAATTAAAATAAATTTTCAAATAAAATATATAAATATATATATATATTGAAGTTTTATTATTATTTGGAGTTAATTATGTAACCCAATTTTAAAGGTTGTTCATTTTCCCATGTAGCTTATTCTAGAGGAATACTCTTCCATTTGATTAGGTACTCCATAATTTTTATATTTGAAGAGATATACAACGTTGATCCATAACTTTTTCTGGTTCAAGAATCGATTTCCTTTCTTCACCTAATTCTAGAAGTTATGTTTGTATTGGCACAATTTGTCTCAAAAGTGTTTTTAGGCAAGATAAATGAAAAATATTTATGAATGTGAGAATATGTTAAATATAACTCATACGCCACTTGTATAATCCTGTGAATAATCTTGTAGGGTCCATAAAATTTTGAAACTAATTTTTTATTCTTCTTTTTCTTAAGTGTAGATTTATTATAAGGTTGTAGTCTCAAAAACACCCAATAAACCTCCTCAAGTTGTCTCTCACTTCGATGTTGATATGTTTTTTGTTTCATCTTGTTTTGTGCCATTTGAAGGTCTTCCTTAAGAATTGTCAAATTTTAATTAATCCTCTCCATATGTGATTTTATTTCCTATATGTTTGACTTATATTGCAAAAAAGTATGAGATACCAGGAGCTGAATATCCATAAATGGCCTAAAATAGGGACATTTTAGTGAATGTTTGATAGGTTGTATTACACCACCATTCTTCGAGAGAAATCCACTTCACCCATAGATAAACCCTTAAAAAAAAAAAAAATTTCCTTTTTCGACCACATGTTTGTGGATGATAAAGTCTATAAATTTTCTTCAAGAACACTTTTTCCACTTAGCTTTTTGTATACGTACTTTGAATTCCACAAAAATGTGCATACTTTATAAGTTATCAATGACCACAAAAATGATAATCATACCTTCTCTTTTTTGGTAACCTTATAAATAATTCCACCAATATCTCTTCCCATCTTTGATTAGTTATGTGTAATGGTGAAGTAATTTTATACATTTTAATATCTCTCCCTTATTTATATGGAAAACCTAACATTCCCTTACACATTTTTGAATATATTTCTTCATAACTTCCCCCCCAAAAAATAATTTTTTATCCTTTGATATGTTTTGAGGAACCATGAATGTCCTACCATATGAGAGTCATGAGACTCCCTTAATATTTGTTGCCTCAAATTTGACTAAGGGAATAAAAATATTCTACCCTTTTTCCCAAGTATACCTCCTTTCCACTCCTAATGTTCCATATAGTTCATCCCTTCTTTTATACATTATATTTTTTTTCTAATATTTTTGTCATTTTTCCATTCATATCGAGTTTCTTCCAACCATGTGGGAATAGAGGATATAATATAAAACAATATTGAAGCTTCTTCTTTTCTAGAAACACCATATTTTACTACATTTTCCTTCTGCTTTTTACAAATTATTTAAAAATAAAACCCTTGCAATTTTCTACCTCTTTTTGTTTTTCTGACGATGGAAATACCTGCTCCAAAAAAAACTTCAAGCTACCATATATACCTTGACTTTAAGTGCCTCCAAATTAGATATTATTAGATTTTTTATTGTATGTCAAATTATTTCCTTTTATTTTTCATATGTAGGTTTCATAAAATATGAGAGGTTATGGTCCCCTGGTGAAGCAGGCGGTGAGTCATCCAATTGTATCGAGGAGGTCGACTGAACATGACCCACCCTTGAAGAGGCAGTCCTCTTCTTGGCCGAGCTCTTGGTTGTTCTTTTTGATGAGGACGAGGATTTCACAACACGTCTATGCTCCTCTGCCTGCACCAACTTCTCTTTACTCTTAGTCTCGGTAGGACGCGGGGTCAGGGTTTCCGTTTTTCCCTTCTTGCTTTCACTCTTTTTCTTGGATGACTTCCCTACACATCATCCTTGAAACTCCTTCAAAAATTATTTTCAGACCACATTTTTTACCTCTAACTCCTTTTTTGTTAAAATTGTGATTAAACTGTGGAGGTATAAGTTGCATGAAACCTCGCTTGGCTTCCCTTTCTGAAAGCCTTTTGACATTTTCTCCAAGCTCATGAGCAGATAATAGGGAAAATTAATGAGCTTACCCAACTCGAAATGCAGCAGCAATCATATGTGATACAGGAAGGTCAATGAATAATGACCCATGCAGGTGAGGAATTTCTACAATATGTAAAGCAGATCCTTCCATTTCCTAAGCATAGCGCTACGCTGGAGACCTTTCTTCCAGTCCACCTTTTTCTTTTGGTAAACCACGAATCGACGCCACAACCTCTTCTCGATCTTCTCCTTCTTGAACCACTATTCTCCCACTACTACTAAGCCCATAGCCTAAGATATGGACTCCTTCATGACCTCGAGTTCCAACGAACCCACCTTGGCTTGACTTCCATCAAAATTCCAAGCAAATTCTAGTGCCATGACCGAGTCGAATCCATAAATGTTTTGTAGAAATTGGAGGAACCCTGATTCCTGCAATATTTCAAGGTTGTTCATGTACTCAACCATTTGATCCATCTCCTTCATGGACCGTGGTTCAATCCATATAGGCACCATTTCTTTGTTTGAATTCACCCAATCTATGTTTAAAACCTTGGAAGGATGTCACAAACAAGAACTCAAAGGCTTTGTCGAAATATTTTTGTGATAACTGAGCTATCCATCCACCGTTATATTGGCCACGTTCCAACTGTCACGCTCCATCATAAATATTACACCCTTGGGACAGATACGACATGAATTGGTTCAAGTACAGGCAGGAAATGATTATTGAGAAAGGGTGGCGGTTAATATAGTGATTCGATGTAACAACCATGCGAGGTCGGATATGAGGTAAGGCCATCATTAACAAGTGATGATATTTTTCAAAAAGAGGTAAGTATTGGATTTTGGGCGAATCATACCATCCCATATTCACTTCATGATCTCACATAAGGTGTACATGGTACCCATTAAAAAGATAAGATTTCATAACCTAAAATGTCTTTGTACTTAAATGATTTCTTCCTTATTTAGTAAATGATAAAACAAAGTTTTAACCATAATACAAATTATTGAACCCCATGGTCTAAATGGCAGTGTAATCATTCGACTTGTAAAATATTTTTACAAAACAAAAATAAGATTTTCAATACACATTCTTGCACCTGATATTCCTGCACTGTATCAAACATTCTATCTTTAATATTCCCAAATGGGAAAAGCAGGAATATAGTGCAAAAAGCTGGAATAGTAGTGTTAAAAATCATATAAAATCAAGAAGCCAATATGGAGACCTTTCATTCATTATAATAACAGAAAAATATGCATAAGAAATGGGCCATAAGATATATAACAAGATAGAACAAGCCTCCAATGGACAAAACCCTCAAAAGAGGTGCTGCTGCTATATATCAAAGAGCTGGAAGACTGCTACAACGCTATTTAAAAGGAAATTATATAGAAAATGAATATACAAAGTAATATGGGCTGATATATGCCTCAAAAGATAGATCTAATACAGATCTAGGCACTATACAACCTCCAATGAAGAACCCCACAAAGGTTTTTAGAAACACACCATGTACAAGATAGGAATCAAAGCCCTACGTTGGATTTGAAAAATTTGCTGGATATACAAGGGAAGTTTTATTCACTAGTCTTTGGTGATGATATATGCCTTCCGATCTGACTTGTGAGTTCACATCATATCCTGCAATTGATCCATGAGGGAAAAAAGAAGTGGGAAAAGGGGTAAATTTTTAGAATGGGAAGGAAATTATGATAGGGAATTCAAGAGTGAAACCACCAAGAGGGACATAATGAAAAAGGGATTTGGTAAAAAATTCATAGGAAAAGAGGGAAATACGAAATTGGATAGGGAAAGTTTCTTTTGAAGAAAGGGATGGTAAATCATGGGATTAAAAGAAGAAAAATAGAGGGGAATTTATGAAACGAGAATAGAAGAAGGGAAAAATTTTACCTTGAAAATCTACCTGAGTAGTGTTGAATCCAAAATAAATGCAGCAGGAATTGAGCGTCGCTTGTATAAAAATTTCTGTCAGCTATCCCAAACATGGATAAGGGCTCGGTTCCTATACTGAAAACCTGCTTCTTCTTGGTGGAATTTATCACATATAAAGATAAAAAAACATTCTCATTTTATTGAAATTTGATATCCCTGCTAGCATGCTAGTTTTCAAGTTTATCCTTCTGTGATTATGTCAGTAAATTGATTTTCACGACCACAGGAAAATATTATTTTCTCTTTTTTTCCTTTTATTTTTGTTTTTAATTTTTATTATTTTTTCTTTTATTATTTTTCTTTTTAATTTCAGGAAAAGAAAGAATCAAGTTTACAATACGTTGGCATAGACACCTACCATCTCTTCTTCGGATTGTTGTTGTAATTGCTGCATAAAATATTCCTTTCTGAGGGGTTGAAAATATATCTTCAGTATATGCCCATTCACAAGGAATACTGAATCTCGCCCATCAATAGTTTTGATTTCTACTGCTCCATTTTCAAAAATATTAACCACTTCATAAGGTCCCATCCAGCATGTGTGTAATTTCCCTTTGAAATTTTGAAATTTGGAGTCATAAAGGAGTACCCAATCACCTGGTTGGAATTTCTTTTTATTGATAGACTTGTCATGCCACTTCTTGAACTGTTTTTGAAACAATATATTATGTTGAACAACATCCTTTCTAAATTCATCTATTCAACTGTAGTAGACGTTGTTGATGTGCCTCTGAGAGATCTAGTCCCAAATGAAATGCAGTCCGGAAGGTATTGATTTGGAAATCTATTGGCAAAAGGACTTGTTTCCCGTATACCTGCTCATATGGTGTATGTTGCATGTTGTTCCTCTAAGAGGTTCGATATGCCCATAAGGCTTCCAGAAATCTGCTAGCCTAATCCTTTCTATGCATGTTTTATGTTTTTGTGAGGATGGGATCGACTACCTTATTTGTAGATTCCACCTTGCCATTTGCTTGTGGGTGATACGGTGTAGATTTCCTATGCTGAATTTTATATTGATCCATTACACCCTGTACCAGATTAGAAATAAATTGTAGCCCATTGTCAAAAAAAAAAATTATAGGCACACTAAATCTAGTAAATATCTCAGTAAATAAAAATTCTACAACAACTATTTCAGTAGCAAATGAAACAACTTTAGCTTCTACCCATTTTGTAACAAAATCTGTACAAACCAATATATGGTTTTTATTTACATATGTCGGATTTATGGGTCCTACGAAATCAATAGCCCATTTTTCAAAGGGCTTAATCATAACTTGAGGACATAAAGGCATTTCATTGGCTTGGCTTGGTTGGCCCATTCACTATTAGCTATCACATTTCTTAACATATTGCTTGGCATACTTAAACAAGGAAGGCCAAAAATAGCCATCTCGTAGAATCTTATATGCAGTTCTCTTATCAACGAAACGACCTCTGCAAGTTTCGTCATGAGCATATTTCAAGATTTCAAACAATTCATCCTCACACATCTACGCATCATAGATTTGGTCCGGTGTAAAAGAGGTCTCCTTGAAACCAAGAATATCCAGCGCTTTTCTGTATGATATTCTGCTTTTCACAAGCAGACAAGTGAGGTGAGGTTTTTCCAGTGACTAAATAATTGGCTATGTCAGCAAACCATGGGGATTTTGTTGACACGGAAAAAAGATGTTCGTTAGGGAAATCATCATCAACAGGAATTACTTCACCAGGATTATTTAATCTAGAAAGATAATCAGCAACAACATTAGACTTTCCTAGTCACTCAACGATAGTAACATTAAATTCCTGAAGAAAAATTAACCACCTAGTCACTCTACCACTAATCAATGGTTTATTCATCAAATATCTTATTTCAGAATGATCAGTATGCACAAAGACTTCATATCTTGTTATGTAGTGTCTGAATTTATTATTTGCAAAAACCACATCTAAAAACTCTTTCTCAGTCATAGTGTAATTCAATTCAGTGAGTGACAAGTTTTTACTGATTAAGTAGATAACATAGGACTATCTGTTTTCTTCTTGTCCTAAAGTTGCACCAATAGAAGTGTTTGAGGCATCAGAGGAAATATGAAATGGAAGGGACCAGTTAGGTCATCTCAAAATTGGTGCCTGTACTAAATTTTCCTTTAAGGTCTCAAAAGACTGTTGGAAAGTTGTGGACCAAAAATCACTGTCCTTGGATAATAATCAGAAAAGGGGGGTAGCTATCCTAGAAAATTTCTTAATGAATCTCCTATAGAAGCTTGCATGTCCCAAGAATCCTCTCACTTCCCCTTGTGTTTTGGTGCAGGAAGACACAAAATAACCTCTATCGTAGATAATTCAACCTAGATATCTTTGTCAGAATTGAGGTGGCCAAGAAATACTCCTGCTTTGCACATTAATCTCCAATTTTTGTCACTCAAAGAAAGGTGATATTCTTGGCAACGCGAAAGCACTTTTCCTAGATTTTTGAGGGCTTTAGAAAATGAATCACAAAATACCGAAAACTCATCCATATAGATTTCCACACAATCAATATCAGAAAAAATAGCCAGCACTACCCTTTGAAAGGTGGTTGGGGCATTACACAACCCAAAGGGAAGCACTTGGTATGAAAATGTCCCCCATGGGCACATAAAGGTGGTTTTATCTTGATCCTCATGTGCGATATGTATCTGGTTATAGCCACTAAAGCCATCTAAAAAAGAAAAGTACTTTTTACCAGTGAGGGTATCAAGCACATGATCGATGAAAGGAAGGGGAAAGTAATCCTTGAGAGTGGCTTTGTTCAGTTCTCGATAATCAATTCAAATGTGCCATCTCCCATCTTTCATTGGGACTAACACCAACAGAGATACCAACTGGCTATCGAATATAGGATAGATAAAATTAGCATCTAAGAGCTTTTGCAATTATTCCTTCACAAATTCTCTTAAAGCTAGGTTCATGTGCCTCTAGGGTTGTCAGATAGGTCGAGCTCCCTCTTGAATATAAATGTGATGAGTGCAAGTTTCAAGAGGGATGCCTTTCATGTCTTTGTATCCCCATGCAAAGGCATCAAGATGGTTTTGCAATAATTTTACAAGCTGCTCTTATTGGGATGCATCCAGGTCTGAGCTAATATGTAAATATTTTCATGGAATAATCTCAAAAAGAGTGGTTTCTGGCTCGAGAGTACAAAGAGGTGCTAGTAGAGACACTAGTACATTTGGTCAAAATTCCGACACTTTTGACGTATTGCCGGAAATTTCCCCAATTTTTCTCAATTTTTTAAATCCCGGTAACAAGCGTAGCTATAGCGACGTTTAGGGAAATCGTCGGTATTGCGACGTTTAGGAACATCATCAGAATACCAATGTTTTAGGACACAATGTCGGAACTGCGACGTTTCGAAGACATGAGTCGATATTGCGACATTTTGAGACAAGCATCGCTATTGCGACATGTAGAGACACTTTTCGGTAGTGCAACGGTATTTGGGACAACCTTCGGTATTGCGATGGTTTGCGGACAACCGTCAGTATTGCAACGGTTTGGGGACAACCATTGGTATTGCGAAGTTTAGACCAAACATCATAATAGCGACGACAGTAAACATTTTGTAACGTTTTGTAACATTTTGTAACGGCGGAATATTTTGTAATATTGTTTTTTTATTTTATTATTTTTTATAGGATTATAATAATATATTTGTTATTTGTTTACTAGGGTGATTTAATTGACCATTATTATGTTAGCTAGGTCAAGCTAACAAAAATAATAATATATTTGTTATATTTAATTGTTATTAATTTCTCTTTAACTTATAACATGTTTAATCTTAGAAATGAATATATATATATATACATTTAAAAAAATTTATCTTTAAATTTAATGAATGAATAAATTAGAAGTTTTATTATAACTTTTTCAAAATATAATGTCCTGTGTATTGAAGAATATTTACCATTTTTCATTACAATATTTGTATTGCGATTACCCCAAAAATCGTAGCCCAATGTGGGCCCTCCCCACCTGCTTTGACATGGTGACAGATCACACTTTCAAGAGTTGCAACATGAATGTCACTCACCTAGTACTAACTAACGTGCGGGTCACCTTGGCAATTCACTTCAACATGACATTTTTCCTTCGACATTACTTAATTTTTGTACAACGACAGTATAACCTCGCTAATAACCACGTCATCATTTATGGTGAAGACTTTGTATCATAATGGTAATATGATGGATATCATTCATTTTCAAAACACCCCTAATCACTTCCCCAAGGAAGCAGCCACCATGGAAACCTTGTGCAACAAGAGCATTGGCATGTAGCACAATATCCATCGCAACTCCAAGTAGAGTGAGACACCCTTAAATCATGCATAGTGTGCCTGAATAATGGTAATGTGATCTCCCTCGGTCTCAACAATATTATGCATTCCAATACTATCATGTGATTTAATTACCATGACCAAGCAAAGTTATTTAAGATCAACATCCCTTTTATCTAGAGCATATCATTCGGTGCAGGTTGCAATATGTGTTGTAAACTTTGTGATTTAGATTCTCAGCGAAGGCCTCTTGACCTTAAGGACTTGGCCTTCTAGCCATTCTCTGCCTTTAATAGCTCTCCCTCTCTAACCTTCTTCTCGACCTTTCTATTACGCTCTACTATGTTCATGCATGTCATCCCTTTAGCCTTTTTTCAAGCTTCACATCCCAATTTCCTCTATCTGGGCGGGTCCAGTCAGGTTGAGTGGGGTCGTGTTAGGTCGCGGTGTCAGGTCGGGTCATGTGAGGTCGGGTCGAGTCGGGTCAGGTCGAGTCGTGTGAGGGCGCCCAAGGAATGCATCCGAGTTGGATCGTGTTGGGTCGTGTGAGGGCGCCCAAAGAAACATGTTCGGGTGGGTCAGGTAGGGTTCAATTGGGTCATGTCGTGTGAGGCCGCACAAGGAAATAATTTTAGGCTGGTTGGGTCGGGTTGGGTTGGGCCAAGTCGTTTGAGGGTACTCAGGAAAATGCATTCGGGCGGGTTTGCTCGAGTTGTGCCCTGTGAGGGTGCCCGAGGAAACGTGTTCGAGTGGGTCGGGTCAGGTCAGGTCATGTGAGGGCGCCCAAGGAAACACGTTCAATTGGGTCGGGTCAGTTCGGGTCATGTGAGGGCGCACAGGGAAACACATTTTCCGCTGGTCGGGGAGGGTCGGGTCAGGTTGTGTGAGGACGCGCAGGGAAATGCGTTTGGGCAGGTCAGGTCACATCGGGTCGTTTGAGGGTGCCTAGGGAAACAAATTTGGGTGGTTCGGGTCATGTGAGGGTGGCCGTATAAAAAATGTTAAGTTATGACCGCCCATGTGCCTTGTACTGCACGTTTGTGCAATACATTTTCCATTTTCTCCATCGTGACTTCGTTCGAGAGAGTTGGGTTGTGTCGTGTGAGGGTGCGATAGGAAACATGTTCGGGTCGGATCGTGTGAGGGAGGCCATATCAAAAAAGCTATGACCACCTGTGTGCCTTGTGCACTTTTGTGCGACCCGTTTACCGTTTGCTCCCTCGTCATGCCAGCTTACTTGACTTTCGGGCATGTTAGGTCAGGTCGGGTCATGTGATGGTGCCCAAGGAAACACATTTGGTTCGGGTCGGATCGGGTCATTCCATGTGAGGGCACTCGAGGAAATGCATTCGGGCAGTTTGGGTTGGTTCAAGTCAGTTCGTGTGAGGGCTCCTAAGGAAACATATTCGTGCGGGTTGAATCGGGTTGTGAGAGGGCACTTAAGGAAACACGTTCGGGCGGGTCAGGTTAGGTCATGTCATGTGAGTCTACCCGAGGAAATGTGTTCTAGCGAGTCGGTTTGGGTCAGGTCCGGTTGTGTGAGGGCGCCCAAGGAAACACGTTCGGGTGGGTCGGCGCAGGTTGGGTAATTTGGTTGGATTTTTCTTGATTACAAATAATGGTAAACATCCTGCATCAATGTTGCTTTCCTTTATGAGACAACCAACATGAATAAGAGTGTGTGATAGGGAGTGTTAGAAATTTCTAGGTGTGTTAAGGAGGGACTGACAAGGCTAGGTATGTTAGGTACCCCTAACCCATTTAACCCCCTAAACCCTTAACCCCTAACTATTTCCTTTGCTCCCTCGTGCCAGCTTAATTGACGTTCGGGTGTGTTGGGTCGGGTCAGGTCATTTGATGGTGCCCAAGGAAACGCATTCAGTTTGGGTCAAGTCTGGTCATGCTGTACTGTGAGGGCGCCTAAGGAAACATGTTCAGGTGGGTTCATTTGCTCCATCGTGCCATACTGGCCATTTATAAATGGATTATTTTGACATAAATTAAAGATTCCTTGATGTGATTTCATGAAATGTAAATTTATTACAACAAAAATCGAAATATGACAGACTCAATTAGTCCAAGTCACTAATGTTTCCTCCAGGAGTGACACACATCCTCGAGAATCTGAAAATAGATATTATGGGTTTTTAGATGATATAGTTGAGTGTGAATTTAATTCCTTCAAATTAGTTTTGTTCGATGTCAAATGGTATAGGCTACGAATGAATGTACATGATGATGACAAAGCTCTTATTCAACATGACAATGGATTTCCAATGGTTAAAACATCTTAGTTTGAAACAGGAAAAGATTGCTATGCTTTTCCAAGCCAATGTGAACAAGTATTCTACTCATAGGTTCCAGGTGAGAACAAATGATCATTTGCTATTAGATATGATCCAAGAGGAAGGCTAGTAGAGTATACTGTAGAGGAAGAAGATGATATTGATTAAGAAGAAGATGATGCAGTGGCAGATGAATAGGAAGATGCATTGACAGACGAAGAAGATATAGAAGATGAACCAGGCCACAATTATTGATGATGATGTCGATTAGGATATTATTGAAAATTCCATAATTGATGATGATGATGACATGGTAAACGATTTCAATACTGTTTCTAAATCAGATTTTGGTATAGACGTCAATCAGGTTGATGAATATCAAGAAGATATAGAAGAAGAATATCGATACAGATGTTTTGTTCGAGTATGAGCCCATATGATAAAATTTATATTTTAATCATTATAGAAAGAATTTTTATGCACAATGGCTCATTTACTAGGGGCCTCGAAGGACCAGGCGATTGAATAAAATTAAATAACAGATCAAGGGTATCATGAATAGAAGGAAGGGATCGAGTGACAGTACCCACCAAGTCTGGTGCAGGTTCCACTGGAGCCTAAGTGTCCCGTGCTTGGTTCAATATCTCACCGACAAGAGGGATCTACAGTTTTTCAATCTGTTCCTCCATCCCTTCCATCGGGATATGCCCCTCTTCCTACTAATGCACCACCTCTTCCATCTGTACCCTCTCACCACCTTCTGACTGATCAGCTACCTGAGCCCGATAATCATTCCTGTAGACTACCCTTTGATGAAACCTCATACTAATTCCTAGAGGGAAGTCTCTGCCCAAAGGATCACCATACTTGTGACATCTATGGCACCGAAAAGGAAGGTGCTCATAATCAATAATTTGGAAGAAATATTTTCCATCAAGATGTAAGTGGATTTTTTCAACCAAATCTTCTCTTGGAACAAGATAAGCCAATATACAAGCCACATTTCTAGATTTTGTAACTTGAAATGACATATCCACATCCAGAAAGATGCAGATACTATTCCCAATGGCCCTGAAAATTTCCATTGTCCATAAGTGCAGAGGTAACACCAACAAACACACCCAAATCGGGATCTTATCCACTCTTTCCCACTTCACATCAAATATGGGTGTCCACCGCTTGAAGAGAATCAGTGCAATGACAAAACCCCAATTGCATGCAAGGATCCATTAATCTAGGTCTCTTTGTTCGCAAACCTGATCATGAACCACCCCTTTGATAGGGTTATCACCTCCACCTCCTTATCTATAGATTCTCCCCAATATTGTTCAATCCAATCAGCTATAAATTTATCAGAGAAGAATTTTCCATGCGTTATTCCCACCAGTATGGTCTCCAAGTCCGCCGTCGTCCAGTGTACTTGTATGTCCACTCTGAAAACCAGATTTGGGTATTCAAAGTTTTTCTTAATGAATTTTCCTTTTTTTCTTTTTAACCCTGCTTATCGACAATTTTGGGGCAGTTCTGGAAGCGATGAAAACTCCGCGACATCCTCCCCCTCCTCTTTGGATATAAGCCCAAAACACCCTTCCACTTGCACCACTTCGGTAGTACTAGCCCCAGGTACCTGTAAAGCTTCCACAGACTCAGGAAATAAACCATGAGAGAAAACAAACTCATTATTCCCCTAACCCCTAAATGCACGTAAATCCCCTAACCCCTAAGCCCCCAATCCCTAACCCCTTAACCACTAACTCATTATTCTCCTAACGCTTGAACCCTAATCCTCATTATTCCTCTAACCCCTAATCCCATTGTCTTCTTTGTTTTTGGCTTTTCCATAAATTCATTTACTATTTTCTCTATGATATCGCTCATCACTTTAGGTGGTATGTATTTGTTATGGAAAATGGCTTGATTGCACGCCACCAAATATTGTTCACGAGATAGTAGGAAAATCCTGGTAAAATTGCATTGCACAATATGATACCCAATCTTGAATGAATTCCTTTAATGATTCTTTATTTTATCGAGAAAACATTGGAGCCAAATTGAATAGGTGATAATCCAAGAATTTTATATATAGGGACATGAAATGAATGTATGAGAGATGGATTTTTCCTCCACATGGCATAAGGCATAACGATTTGGACCAGACCATCCTCTTTGAGTAGATTTTCATATGTTAGCAATTTACTATTTAATGCCAACCATAACATCACTTTACATTTGAGTTGAAAAGAGATTTTCTATAAATATTTCCACCACCACCTTTGTCGTTGTGTGGTATTTGATTCTAAAAAGGCCTTGTAAACCAATTTTTGTGTGCATTCCCCTAAATGGAATTCTTTGACTAGATCAATCGATCTGGATAGTCTTCATCCAAATGGATAAGGGAATATACTAGAAACCTCACACACACATTAATTTCATGGTGAATTTTATCAAATATTTTAGATACGATGATTTTTTCTTATATTTCATTATTGTTGAATACGAACATGAATGTCATGAGTTGAATTTGAACTTATATAGTTAAAATTTCTCATATATCATGTGATTTTCATTTTTATATAGCTAAATAAATATTATCACTATAATATTATATATCTCACTTTTGTTTTTTTTATTAAAAAAAGTTGTAATTATTAAAAAATTATAGTGCGATTGGATTTTGAGGATTTTGTTTTGAAATTTTGTTAAGGTTCAAAATTCAAGGAAGAGATACAAAAAAAATCTATCCACGTTGAGGGTTGGTGTGGCCTGGGATAGCTATGAATCTCAAATTCTTTTGATATCTTATATTCCCATGAGTCATGTTTTATTAGACAGCTACAAGCTAGTCTTGTAAACCCCAAATAAATTTGATAGCTTATCCCTTGGTTGTTGTTTATTAGACAACAAGAAAGTCTCGCAAGTCACTGATAGATAGTAAACAAAAAAATATATATAAAATAATGTTGCAAGTCCCACAAGTCTCGAATAGCTAACAAACCAAAAAAAAATACAAAATAGTGTTGCAAGAGAAGATTTTATTGGCAAGTCTTAGGATCAAATATGTGGATTGGTGGAAACAAAAAATAAATTTAATGAATAATTCAAGTTATATTGTTTGTAAACATAACAATATAAAGAAACAAATAAAATCTTCTTGAGAAAATAACCATTCATTGTCAACCACATCAATTGTAGGAGTAGGTTGATCTGGTCATCTCACAAGACCTTCACTTATAAACTCATGACATAGCACATGCATTCATGGGATTTTAAATAATACCCTCAATTTCCATAGATATTGATAAAGATCTCCCAAAATCATTTTCTTGAATCCCCCTCCTAATACATATTTCCTATTAAGGCTCCCTATTTTTATTAAATACCTATTTGTATACTTCCTAATACCTCTAAACCCTCCCCCCACCCCCCTCCACTGATACACCCAATATTCCCCTAATACCTAAAATATATTGAATTTATTCTTCATAACTTAAAAACCTCCTTTATGAATGAACATTATAAGATATTGGTCAACAAGGTGAAGTCCTCATTGTTCATATATGGCAAGGACCCTACACTAAATAAGATGATTAGTGGACTAGACAAGGTTACACATGTTGGAACAAGGTTGCGAAAAATTGAATCTATCTAAAATAGTCAGAGCCACCATTGGTAAATGATTGTTAATATGGGTTGGGAAATGGGTTTAGTGCATGTTTTGATCACACCTCTCACAAGCATGTCTCCTTTCTTTGTACCTTGGTATAATATGATGGGGAATTTGGTGGGACCCAACTACTCTAGACCACCATCGCAGGCCAATAGAGTCACATGTATATCAACTCATGGTGCATGGCCTAACCCCTGAACTCTAATCCTCTAACCCCTAATCCCCTATTCCCCTAACCCTAAGCCCTTGAAATAAAAATAATAATTAATTAATCCATTAACATTATAGTCTAATTAGTAATTTTTAATTAAGTTTACTAATTCATAATTAATCAATTGACATTAATTCTTACCGCCTTTTTTTCCTTTTTTCCAGTTATATTTTCCAAATGCAATTATTACTGCTAAATCTTTCCAGCAATGTGAATGCAATTCTTACTGCTTAAGGTAGATTCCGTGCGTTGGCCCTGTAATCATTTTTCAGTTCCATATTATCTAGCAGATGGAATGAAAGCATATCCCGTGGAGGCAGCAGAGTAATAGAGGCCAGAAGTGGGGGCAACAGTACTAAAGGGAGGTGCATTTATACATTTTCACATACGTTGGTTCAGGGGGAAATTTGTCAACCCACAAAATGGTAATGACATTTATTTGATTTTACACAGAATAGTTAGCAATAGGACTATGTTTAGACTTAAAATAGGACCTATTTTTTCTTTTTATCTAGCTTTCAACATTCTGTAGAAACAATTTTGTTTACATTTAAGAATATGGCCGCTTACCCTTCCCTCTCGTCTTTAATTGTTTATTCTTACTCAAAATCGAGCTCTGGCTTGATACCTCTAATAATGGATTTAGGGTGTTGATCCCTTCATTTTTTATCCAATATCCCCTTAATGTTATCAACCTCTCTATGGTATCTTAAGTCAAATAGTTCAAATATGAGGTTGGGTTCAACAACAATTAGGTTCAGTTTGAATTCAAATTTTTTTGATGAGGTTCAGATGAAGTTTGAAATGAGGCTCATCTATATACATTTTTCATTATCTATAGAGTCTAATTACAGTGGTGACTGGTCCTAGATACAAACCCCATGGGCCATGGCACATGCTACAGGTTATATCTTGAGTTGTGGGTGTGGTACATACTATAGGCCACAGCTTGAGTTGTGAGCCATATCAAATCCTTTGGAGGTTGGGCACAACAAGGGTAGAAAATCACAAACAAAATAAGTCTTTGTGGGTAGTGAACCATCAACCTGGCAGGTATATGGTCCATCTCACAATGGTAATGGAGGGTCGGATTACACAGAGAAGAGAATTAAGACTAGAATTGGCATAAAGCAATCACATGGTCGAATAAGGTTAGCAAGATCAAGGGTCAGCAACAATGGAAAGAAGGTCAGTGACATGGGAAATGGAGACAAGTTGGTTGAGTGAAGAGTGAACAAAAAAGTGCAAAAATGATTCTAAGTCAAGGGATCTAGGGTTAGCAAACCTTTACTTTATTATTTATAAAAAACTGAGAAAACCGGTTAAAAAAACCCAATTTTTCCTTCAAGTTCAAATTCAACTTGAATTCAACTTGAGGTATGGTCATGAGGTTTGAAGAACCTAGTCAAACCTAAGAATTTTCTTTAGGTTCATTGAATTTTAAACCTCAAGTTTGAATTTCGGTGAACCATGTGACATAGATGGTATCAATTTTTTTAGCTTGCCAAAGCGATTGTTAAGCTTCTCAATTCTCATAATTAAGAGTCTTTAAAAGTTAGACCACAAATTTCATTTTCATCATAGGCTGATAGAATATGTTTCCCTCAACAGGCATTAAGGAAAATCAGGCAAATACCACTAGCTGCCTACAATTCTCTCTGCCTTTTTTCTACTCTGTTGCCTTCCAACATGAATCTAAGGTGCTTTGTGCACCAACTGGTGGACGAGCAGAATCATAGACTAGTTTGTCTATTACTTGAGATGTTTGCATCATCTCCAAAACATTAAAACACTTAAGGAACCTCCCTCACCTCAATTTCCAAGGCCTCTCCCAAACTTTGTTGCATGCCTCTATCCTTTCTTTTTTTTTGCATCTCTATATCACGATTTCAGATATCTTATTGGGACAAACAATTAGATTGTTGTAAGAAAGTGTAGCCACGTAGTATACAAGCTGGTTTATACCCCCAAAGTAATTATCATTGTATCATTTACATCTTAGCCAAGAACCCTCTAAATTTATCCCAAATTGCCAACGGTGTCTAAGATTTTTTATAATGGTTTTGAAGAAAATTTCAAGCCTTAACCAAACCGACCTAGAAATTTAAAGATGGGAATTTGAGGGAAAAAAGAAATGTGAAATATTATCTATCAAAATGCAGTCCCAATTTTTTTCGAACATTCTTATTATAGTAACTTATAGTTGTTTTTGAGCTAAGTGGCCATGCTATGAGGGGCATCCCTATTCCATCAAAACCAACCATGAGTTGCACCTAGCCTCATATACACCCACTCAAGAGGTTTTGAATGTGGATCTCTGTGTTAATACAAGCCTAATCACCTCACTGATAGTTGCTACGCACCACAGCCATGGGTTGTAGCCTCTATTTTTCTTTCTATAACCATAAAAACACATTCTAAATGCCTTCAAATGGTTCAATGTTGGTTCTAGATGACTCCATGGCACTCCCAAGACACCCAAGAACTTGAAGAAAATATCCTAAGATAAAGAACTTTAAAAAAATAAGAACTATTAGTTGACTGAATCTTTTTCCACTGAAAATCACCTTAAGGCCAAAAGGTTACAACTAGCATGTTAAATCACTTGAAATTCTCCTTAAAACCCCAAAATATGCTTGCAAATGGCCTTGAAAAAATTCTGACAAATGAATTTGTGTTCAAGTGACAAGGTGAAAAACTCTCTCTTATCCCCAAAACCGCCAGCAACATCAAAAACTGCCATTCATTCAGACTTACCATACTCACTGCACATGGGATAACTTGCCAACACTCACAAGTACAACATGTATTAAATACCCAATGCTTGGTCAATGTGAGTGTTTTCCCAAGTACTCTCCAAGTTGCCACACTCCTGAGAAATGTTATAAAACTTGGACTTGGCCTCGGAATCGGTCAAGGGTCAACTAGGACTTGGAATGAATCAGACTGATATGATTTCAATTGCTTAGTTTGCTAAAAAAAATACAGATAATATGTAAATTTTAATGAAAAACTATATTTTGAAATTTGAAGACTCAAAACCATGATTCCAAACCATTAGAGACAAAATATGTAAAGTCTACCCATATATATATATATATATATATATATAATCAATGAGGCTCTAAATGGCCTCTAGAGTTGGAAGGGCCCTTAAAAAGGATTAGGAAAATATAATTTTTGAATGACAAAAGGTAATACCCTTCCTCAAAAATTTACCCTTGGGCCTTCAAGTATCTACAGAGTATAAACCTAGAGATACTCCACTAAAATTACTGTGAGAAGAAATACTAATTTGTTGTGGGAACATTCAACAAACCACACATGTGACGAATCGTTTCTTGCACATAGAAATTTTGATCCTAGATAAACCCACAAATCTGTACATACCCTAAATTATTAGGCTTACCAACAACCAAAATTATGCTAGAAAAATGTGCCAAACATGTTGAAGCGCAGCGTGAAACCCAAGATAACAGGCAATAATACCTTCAACCAACAACAGAATTTGTGGCATGTAATTGACATGCCCATACCAGCAACATAGTGGAGGAGGAAACTGCAAAAATCCCTTAGAATAAACATGCCATAGGCACACTAAATAGATCTTATCAAACCCCAGGTTTTTTATTTACAGCATGATGGCAGAAATAAGAAAAAGTCAGTGGAGGGGCTATGAAGAGGTTGAAATAAGGCCAAATTTCTATCCAGGAAAACCTGCTCTAAAATATTAGAAAAAATACAGGTCAAAGAATGGCATATGCATAACATAACATGCCAAAATTCCATCAAAAATTGACTTGGCCAAGAAGGTACGGACTCAGCCAAGTTGGGTCGGTTTGGTACCAAACCATCCAAGCCATGCCTTATGATTTGTTACCAAAATAGTCTGACTCGACAGAGTAGGTACTGGCCCTCTGAACCAATCCATTTCCCAAGCTGATATGGTAGTCCGATTCAACTTGGTCCAAGTTTTAAAACATTGCACACAAGTACTCCCAAGCAATACCCAAGGCTATGGAAACTATGGAACAAATAATGATTAATTACCAAACTATCATGTTGAGCACCATATTCATAATTTAAAGATGCATGTAAGGGAAACTTTAGAGGATATATGACCATCATCTCGAGCAACCTTAGAAGATTCTATTAGACTTTTGAATTTTGTGTTTTTCCTTGCCACTTTAAGTGTGACATAATATTGATAGGTATATTTCTCTATCAGGTAACTATTGACAAGATTCCCATGGCATACCCCTTCTTTTTTATTTATGCTTCCTTTAATGTTTATCTTTTTTGCCTGCAAGCTATTCCCAAAAGATGGGAAATGTTTCACATGATGTTTTCCAAATCAATAAAATCATCAAAAGTTGGGAAATGTTTCGCGGGTCACTAGTACATTTGCGGGAAATTCCGACACTTGGTTCCGACGCTTTTGACAAAATGTCGGAAATTTCCCGAAAATTTTTCAATCCCGCCTGAAACCGTCACTATACCGATGTTTAGAGAAAAGTGTCACAATACCGACACTTAGACAAACTGTCGCAATTGTGACACTATGCCCCAAAATTTCCCGAAAATTTTTCAATCCCGCCCTAAACCGTAGCTATACCGACGTTTAGAGAAAAGTGTCGCAATACCGACACCTAGACAAAGTGTCGCAATTGCGACCTTTGGAGGAAGACATCGCAAATGCAACACTATGCCCCAAAGCGTCGCTATTGCGACAGCTGCCTCCAAATGTCTAAGTGTCGCAATTACGACATTTGGAGGCATTCGTTGCAATAGCGACGCTTTGTCCGCCATTGGTATAACAACACTTATATGCGCGCGACATAAAAATACGACACTTGTATGTGTGCTAAATAAAAATGATTTTATTAAAAACTATGATATCATGCGCGCATTCACCCTCCGCTCTTGCAGAACAACATTTTCCCTCAGCGAGCTCTTGCAGAACAACATTCGCCCTCAGCATTCGCCCTCAGCTCTTGCAGAACAGCATTCGCCCTTAGCATTCGCCCTCAGCTCTTGTAGAATAGCATTTTCCCTCAACATTCGCCCTCAGCTCTTGCAGAACAGCATTCGCCCTCAGCATTTTCCCTGAGCTCTTGTAGAACAGCATTCGCCCTCAGCATTCACCCTCAACTCTTGCAGAACAACATTCGCCCTGCATTCGCCCTCAGTGTTCATCCTCAGCTCTTGCAGAACAACATTCGCCCTCAGCATTCGCCCTCATCGCTTGCAGAACAGCATTCGCCCTCAACTCTTGCAAAATGGTAAGTTCTTACTGCAGGCCCTTCCTCCTATAGTAGGGTTGACTCTATTTGGGTTTTTTTGGTCAATTCCATTGGATTGTGTTAGGCTATAGGGTTCTCTCTAGGTGTCTTCCAATGTTCTTTCGGATGAGTTTCAAAGAGGATGTGTAAGATGTGTTTGTGCTTGCATGAATTTGACTCCACCAGTTTCATGAGGTTTAAGCTATGGATTTTAGTTCGACAAACTCATCCATCTCAACACCCAGTAACGAATTTCGCTTGGTCTGATCTATATTGAAGGTGAAGTGCAAAGTGGTAGAGAACGGGAGATCGAAATTCATCAACTTTATCACAAGGGTAGTACTCCAGATCGAAAGTGATGAGCTTTAGTTTTCCAGATTTGGGGATTTTCTGATATTTAGGGATTTTTTGATGACATACCAAAGGTCACATCCATACAACCATATCAATTTCAATGTTGAGATCATTCTCATATAGATATAGGTAACTGATATATAGGGTTAATATCATCATCACTATCCATGGAAACCGAATGGTTACAAAATATGTGATTTTGTTTGGCTCATTTATAATTATTACCCATTTACAATAGCGTACAGAAACACTAAATATGGCCCGAGCAGAGCCTTTACAACAGGCAATGGAATTGCAACTGCTTCATCAATAACCAATAGCTCCACTTGAGAAAAAATTTCATAATCTTGGGGCTGGATATACTGCAGAGCAAACAATTGTAGTTATCATTCGTGCTCCAATATATTAATATACTTTTTACATTGAATTGAAGAAAGGGAAACAAGAAAATGCTAGCCATCATACAATGCTTTGACATAAGAGTTTTGAGTGACATACTTGAAAAAAGAACTCATCCATTGATATTTATAATCATTTGAGTTATTCAAGTTAAACACAATGTCAAGAATCAAGATTCAATACCCTCTATTATCTTCATCACCCAATAAAAGATTTAAATTTTTCCCAAAGAAACGCTTATTAATTTGGCAGCCATTATTTCTCCCTGCTTTAAAAACCCTACATTTAAATGAAAACAAACATTGCATTTCAACTACAAAAATCTATTAGTGTTCAAATGTACATGTGTGCATCACTTGTGTAGGGTATTCCTTTTCCACTTTCACATTATCCAAGAATGTGTGCGGTATAGTTCATATTTTTTGTGATTTAGATTATCTTGAAAAAGGAAAGGTAAATTATTTCCCATGGAAAAAGAAGGTTTTCCCTTTTTACTACTGGAAATGGTACAACAAAGTTCCATTTCTGCCCGAAACTCCTATGAAACAGGAACCAAATAAAGGCCATGTCCTCAATGGACATCATTTGGCTTTGAAAATGGCCATTGCACCGTGTTGTTTCTTATATTACATCACAATAGTTTCTTAGGTCATTTCTTGTTTCTTGAGATGAATAACAACCAAAGAAATTGTGAAGATCCTTTCAAGAAATAAATGACCATTTCTCAATCATATCTCAACTATTTTTTATTTTGTTCAGTGGTTTCTTACTTTGAGAGAAATTTGACACTTTTATAAGGAATATAACATAAAAACACAAAATGGGAAGGAATTGATGAGGTAGATGACCTTTAGTTGTTGTCAATTAAGAATTGATAATACACGATGCATGTTCTGTACTGCAAACTAGATTCCTTCCTGGAGTTAGGACATAGAGTATTGAATCAAAGTTGTAGTTTCTAACTTCTTGTATTGGTTCATCAATCTTGAAATTCAGACATTGTATGTCTTCATTGCTTCATGTTTGAATAATTTGCATTATATCGTACAATAGGAAATTAGGAATTATGATTATTATTACTTTATGGATATATTAAGTTACTTTTAAGTTTGCATGGTTTAGTGTGAAATTATTCTTGTGTGCCCCTAGGCCCAAGTGAAGGAATGCCAAGGACTGACAACCATAGTTTTTAAATGGTATTGTTTCTTATACCCAAAAACTCTTCAACATCACTTCTTGTTAGTTCTTAACAATAGTGTTGTAAGCAATTTGAGAATTGATATAGCAAAATCTCACACTTCTCAAGATAAATTCCTAAAGCTAAAGTGTGATACCATGTGTAATTCAATAGCCCCATTGTCGCCTCACCAACCTCTTTTCACTTCGGGCTAGCTCTCCTCCAACTCAAGGGGGGTTCTCCCTAGTAGATGTTAGGGATCTAATGGCCCAACCAAAGGCTATGACAAGAGCCCCCTAACTCTCTATGTTTACTACTATCAATTAAAATATTGAACAATAGGGTTAGACATGCATCCTGAAGATAAAATTGCCAGGGTATTTTTGGGTAATTTCAAAGGGAAAGTCCCCAAACACATATAATCAAGGAATTATAACGTGATTTGAAACATTAAATATCAACAAAATTGTTTAAAGGATATTGAAAGGAAAAAGGTGATGGAAGATAGAAAGTGCCTTACTTAAATGCTCTAAGGATTTTTCAATAGTTGCTCCAAAAGCTTCACTTCAAGGCCCTTCAAGATCGTCTCCAACAATGCTATACCATCAGCTTCAACAATGTTGCTCAAAAAATGTCCTCAAGGTCTTCACAACAAGTTTACTAGAAGTTGCTCCAACAATATACTCAATAAGGTCTTCATTGTCAACTCGTCTCTTGTTTGGGTGCCTTAATGTGCAATGACATGTTTCCAGGACTGAATTCAATGCAAGGCATATTTGAAACTCTAACTCTGTCTTCCAGTGTCTTATTAGAAATTATTTCAGTTTTAATTTTTTGTTTTCAAGTTATATATTGTTTTCAAGTTTTTACATTTATAATTTTATTGCAATGTGGCAGACTTATCAAGGCAGTGTAGGAACAACCCCGAGACGGGATGATCGCGGAAAGAGGCCAATGGAAGAACATGTAAAGTGCCAGCATTGCTCTATCTTCAGGTATTTTAGTTATTTACATAATTGAAATAATATTAATTTTTTTCAAATATGCAGACACCTAGCCATGGTACGCCTACTGATTCCCTCTATGAGGAAGAGCTTTTTTCATCCCTGTCTCCAGCGCTCTTGTTGCGAAAAAGGGCACGAGAAGCAAGGTCGAAATTTAATACATTGATAGATGCACCTCAAACACCTAAAACAGAAGAGAGGATAAAACAACTTATGAGCCAGCTAGAAACATATCAGGTAATAATAAAAATTCAAAAGGATATTTTTTTTGTTCTACATGAGATGAATTGGGATAGTTTGATTTTTAATTTTTACATTGACTAAACTAACAAAAATTTCTTTGGTATGTAGTGTTTTCTGGCACTTGCTTAACCCGGTGTTGGTGGTAGTGGGACACAAGGGCAAGAGATTTCCCAGCAACCCTCTTGTACACCTTCTACTCCTTTAGGTTCCAGCCAAGAAACACACCCTGCCCAAGCAGACACCCAGCCAACCGTTGAACGTGTTGGCAATGATGAGGCTGATATGGCCAACTACATTATTGCATTTCCTGGAGATACACGTGTCAGCTCCACAGAGACCATTAATGGCACGTTGTTGGTGAACGATGAAGGTGTCCCTATAAAGCACTTACAACTCCCAGGTAAATTTTAATATTTTAACTATTTCATGTACTCTATCTAAAACATATTTATCATGATTTTTATTTTTAAATTAATGATAATATATTTTTTTTCTGTGTAGGAAACAATGAGTTCTACAGGTTTTTGGAGAGCCATGTGTTGGTAATTTTTGGCCCAACCATACGCACAGGGTGGAATTCCTAGAATTCCAACTTGAAAAAAGAACTTCTAGATTATCTAGAAGCCCTTTTTGGGGTCGGCACATTTGACAGAAAAGCGGTGGCTCGGGTAGCTGGAAAATATTTGAAATATACCAGGGACACCTATAGGACGCAATTGCAATTTAACCCTAGATATGAGCATCCTCTCGCAGTTCCAGAGAGTGAGTGGAGAGCACTCATCCATGACGGAAAAGAGAAAAAGGCAAAGAAAGAAGGAAAAATGCCAACTGGACCCGCAAGGTAAATTACAACTTTAATTCAATAGCTTTAATTTTCTCTATGTCTAAAATAAAAGTGTGCTACGTCATATCTGACCTCAATATTTTGATGCTAGGTTGCCTGACACCTCGAAGGCAACCAAAGCTAGGATTGAAAAAAAGGGCCATCACAAGCTAGGCCAGGGCGGCTACTTGAAATTAGCCACAAGAATTGTAATTAAGTAGCTAAACATCTTATAATTAATTGTATCGCCTTCCAAAGTTTTTGTAATCCTATCAAATATGATTAAAAATACACAATCATATGTAATGTAGGGTGATGACTTCAGAACAGAAACTACAGAGGAAGATAAAAATATCGCTTTCCATTTCGGCTATCAAGCCGTAGTTGAACGTTGCAGAAGCTTGGGGCAGGTCCCAAGATCCAGAATGCCTGATAAGGTAAAACATTAACCTTTCAATATGTTTTTTTTCGTCCATAAATTTAATGTCTAACAACTTTGTTTAAATCAAGGGAGTAGCACTACCGACGAGGCAAATAACCCAGTTTTGGAGCCAGATGTAGATTATCCTCACGTGCAACTTGATCATTGTAGTGGGGACCAGGGCGACAATGCTACTATCAGTGAGGGCTATGACGGTAATTAATTTCCACTTATAATTTTTTCTAATTATACCTTGATGGTTGTCCTTATAACATTTTTTGTTTAAATGACAGAGAATGTTTCCCTTGAGGATCTTACCACCAAAGAGGAAGACAGGGCAACAGTCCCAACGAAAACAACTAGTGCACCAGGTAAATAATCTCATTGCAATTTTTTTTATTAATATTACCAAAATAGTTCAATGATATTTAAAAATTGACAATTAAAATTTAATATTGTCTGTTTTTGTAGGCGATGCCCCATCACTAGATGAGACCAGACATCGTGACTATGCAACTAGGTCAGCAGTGCGGGTCGAAAGGCAAGAAACAGGAGCAGAGGACGATGATATTGATGATGTAATTAGGAGCTTTAGAAATAGGAAGAAGAAAAAGAAAAAGAAAATTTGATAATGTTGCTCTGGATCTTGTTCTTCAGGAAGCCTATGATCCTGTAAGTAATCACTTTGTTTTTCTTTCTTTCTTATTCAGAGTCTATCTTGCCAGGGGATGTTCCCGTTATGGTTTGTTATGAGATTTTTTTCAATTTCATCACCATCCCTCATAATATGTTTGATTGTGTTTATAAATAATAAACAATTATTACACCAAACAATAAACAATTAACTATACTATGAGTAATATGATATCTTGAAATAATTCTCATTATAATTTCATAACCTCTGCTCTCACTTGGTGTTGTCTATATCACTAAGTGTGTCTTCTTTAAAATTATAGTTACAGCAGACAATGAACAATCAACTGCACTGTGAGTGATATCTTGTAATAATTCTTATTATAATTTCCTAACCTCTACTCTCACTAGGTGTATATATCACTAGGTGTATCTATTTTAAAATTATAGTTTCAATGGTAGATAAATTGTTATCTTAAAATTATAGCTTTGATGGTGATACCTTGTGATTGATAATGCAGTTTGAAGCAGCTTTGGCTTTGCCTGTTGTCTACTCAATTTAGTGTTCCTAAATTGATGTCATAAATTGTCAACCAGGGCTAGTAAATTGTTGAAGTGAAGTGCACTATATGTGCCTAGGTATCTGCTTCCTACTTCGTTGTTATTTAGTGTTTTTCTAGTGTTTTTGGTTTTTTGTTTTTATGTTAAGAGGAAAGGAACTAAGTTGTTGGAAAAGAAGTTATTGGTCACACTAAAACAGAGAAAAATCTACCCTAGACTATATATGGAACCTAAGAACAGAAAATGCTAGTCCACTGATTACAAAACTTGACAAGAAAAATAACTCTTCACAGATTGCAAAACTTGACAAGGAAAATAACTCATAACATGAACTCAATCCAATTCATCACATTAGAATTATGTTGGAACAACTTGAGAAAAGGATAAGTTTAGTGCAATGAGGTTCTTCTAAGCAACAGCAACTTACAATATCACAGAGGAAATCTCATCCATGGTTAGAAATTTGTTGGAACACATTTAGAAGAGATTATATGAAACATAGTAAGGAACCCTACTCAAAATTAACTTGTGACACTAAAATTAATCCATTCTGCAATCTCAAAATACCACTGTTAAACCTCATTCAAGTGTTAGAAATCTTTTGGAATAGTTTTGGAAAAAGGCAGTTTGTGAAATCATGAGAAATTTGCAGAACATTCAAGACTTAAAAGTGACATTACCAATTCTTGTTCCTATAATAATGATGTATTAATAGAAATTAAGAACAAGAGAAGTTTGTAAATAATGAATGCCGTTAAGTCTAATTTAACAGAGCTAGAGTACAACTAACTAACAAAACTTGAAATACAATGGATAGAACTAAACTAGAATGCAATCACTCAAACTTGAAATACAGTGAACAAAACTAAACTAGAGTGCCATTAACCTCCAGAGTATTACAGCTGAACTAAAATGCAACTAATCTCTAAAATACTACAGCTATATCTCATTCAGTGTTAGTGATATTTTGGAACAATTCATAGGAATAAGACTGGCTGTAACATTTGATGTGAGTAAGCATAAAACATAAAGTTCAGAAAAATGCAACTAATCCCTAAAATACTACAGCTATATCTCATGCAGTGTTAGTGATATTTTGGAACAATTCGTAAGAACAAGACTGGCTGTAGCATCCAATGCAAGTGAGTATAAACATAAAGTTCAGAAAATTGTTTAAACTAGGAATGAAGCAAGGCTAAAGTTACTTATCTAAACAACATGCACAGATCTTCTTGGGCAGTAGGGGCCCTCTACCACCAAATTAGCATACAAATCTCCTCAAGATTGCCTCAAATCATGCAATAAAGTTGCTCTTCTTTCATTAAGGGAAAAATACTTCAAAAACAGAGTATTATAGTCTTTTGAGATCTAACAACAAAACATCAATCTAGCTAACTGTCTCTCGGTCTCCCGAGTTATTTTTATAAGCGGAATACATAACTACCCTTGAGAGGAAATAGGGATAAGCATATTTTTCAATTAAAATAAAATTAGGACTCTTGTGGAGGCCTCGTACTGTGCTTGAATACATTTGTACAGTCCTTGTCCTGGTAGAAGTCTACCTCTTAATTTTGATTCCCTCCACGTGCATAACCACTTGGAGATTTTTGCTCAGACTTCGTAGAGAACAAGGAATGATGTGGATGAGGTTTGGAATTCAACCATATGCATTTTTCCTTTAAGTGACACCTGGAACCTGCGTGAACATAAGGATAGCTATGGAATATGCGACTGGCTACAGAATGGTTGCATTATGTAGCTAAGTCTAGTCAAAAATTACTACAACAACAAAACCATCAAAATATAGCAAGTCAGTCATTGTATACATTCCTAAAGTGACTTTAATCAATCCTATTGATCATTTAAGCCTATAATTGATAAGGGACAAAGGAAATGAAGTGAAATTTGGTGAAATAAAAGGACATCTTTGGGGCTCAACACCTGTTACAACTTGAAAGTGGTTTTTAGCAATGGGAGTCATGTTTGTTATGGTTCATACTAGTATGAAGATCTTGTAATTCTATATTCAGGATAAGAGAAGATGGCCTCTGCTTTGGGCAGTATGACAACAATTGCCACATCTACCTCATTGGGTAACAATGGAAAGGGGAAGAAGTTGGGTGCAATGTTTGATAATTATGGCTGACAATTGTCTTCTCTTTCAGTTTTTTCACCCATTTCCTTTAATCACTCAAGCAGAAGAGGGACTCTGAGATTACGCAACAGAGAGAAGTTAGTTAATACAAGAGCTATGGAAAAGGAGTTTTACTTCAACAAGGATGGCTCAGTGACAAAAAAATTGCAGGCCAGAGAAAAAATTATGTTTAAAGGAAGGTCACCTGGACGTGAAACTTCACTGCAGTGGATCTTTCCTTGTCCACTTATATTCGGTTTTAATGTGTTATTTTAATTTTTCATGGAGGGTTGTTTTGGCATATGGTTTGGCATTCAATTGCACACTTACTGAAAGCATTGTCAATTTGTCTTGCAGGCGGTGTGAACAAACTTGCTGATCTTGTTGGAGTCACCCTTGGGGCGAAGGGAAAAATGTTGTCTTGGAGAGAAAGCATGGTTCTCCGAAAATAGTTAATGATGGTGTGACAGTAGCTAAGGAGGTAATTTGTAGATGTGTTCTCTAGTTTTATTTTTAATGTTGTATTAGTTCCCCCTCTTAAATGTCTTAGATTTGGTAGGCATAATTTGAAAACTCAAAGGCGAAAGGAAACATATTTGTTACCTAGTGGTCTACTTGGCCTATGGACTAGCCACATTAGAGTAATGCATAAATATTTTCACAACAATAAAAGGAAAGGGTTATGGTTGAGTCAAATTTTATTTTTATTGACAGTGTAATGAAATGTATCTCAATGCTATGGTTTTGGCCTTTTTATTGGTTGAATTAGAGGACCCAGTTGAAAATATTTGGGCCAAGTTGGTAAGGCAAGCTGCGGCAAAGACAAATGATTTAGCTGGGGATGGAACCACAACATCTGTTGTTCTTGCACATGTTGGAATATTGAAAAATTCCAGAACAATGAATGGAGAATAAATCTCCCTTCCTCTAACATAGAGAAAATAAAAATTTCTTTGACGGGAGACAAAGTTTCAATACTTTGAAAACAAACTTCTATTCCCTTCAATAACTCAAAAAAAAAACTATTACACTTCTTCCTCACTGAGAGGGATTACAAAATTATGACTGCTACAAAACGCAGTGCATAAAACCAACTCACTGTCTGTTCAAAACAAACATACTCTATCTCTAAAACACTCTGCTGTGTTTTTCACTTTCGTACTGCTGTGCATACACACTTAAAAAGTTACACTCAGTCTTTCACTTTTTACACACTACTGTGTAATAAAAAATTTAGGTACTGTCTATAAAAAAAACTACCAAGATTTTTGTCCTTTTTATTTTTATATGTCGTAACATATAAAAAATATTATAATAAACCCTCTTTTAAAAAAAATAAAATTAAAACTAAATTCTATGGCCCACCTTTCATTTCGCATATGATATATATATAACATATGTTTAAAACATATGTATATATTACATAAAATTAAACTATCAAAACATTAAAGAACCCTTTCCGTCGGACTTCAAAAGTCTGAATAGATTGAATTTCAAACCAAATTTGCATTCCAAAATGGGATGCTGACGTCTGCCTAATTTGTAACACGAATTCTCAATCCAATGTGCCCTATAAAAAATTCGGGTCTGGTTTTCAGGTTTTCAAATTCCCTTCAATTTCATGCGATCCAATATTAATGCTCCACGTGTCCTCCTTTTGAATTTACAAAACTGTCGGGTAAATTTCTGGTTGGTGAATTGCGTTAATGCTGGTTTTTGTGTTTAAATACAATCCTGTATAGAAATATGGCTGCCGCCGTCTACAAAAAAAACTTGCAGGAATTTTAAATGCTGAATTAAATTTCTGGATGGCGTGCAAGCAACCTCCAAAAAAAAATGTTGCTGTTGCATCAGTCCTTCTGCTGCAGCAGTTGAAGTTAAAATTCAACAGCACAGGGTTTAATAAGTGAGGGTGTAAAGGTAAATTTTTGTCGATAGTACTGGATTAAGATCATCTATTCATTTTTGTAGGGTCTTATGGTGTTTGTTTTTTTAGTTTTGGGTTGGGCTTATTGAGTCTAAGATAGTTTTTGAGTGAAAAAATTGCTATCAGGTATTAAAAAAATTTGGTTCTTTTATCAAAATTTATGAGCTTGTTAGGAAATACAAAACTGACAATGGTTGTATCTTAAATTTGTGGAAAATAATTTGAAATGAAACCTTTTTGTTTAGGTTTTTGCAGCAGGTGCAAACCCCATTCAAATTACTAGGGGCATTGACAAGACAATAAAGGCCCTTGTTTCGGAACTCAAAATTTTGTCAAAGGAGGTAAACGCTTGCCTTTTGAGAAGGCTGGTTTTCCTTTTTGCTGATGGTTTGGTGTATCTAATTGAATTAGTTGCCTAAGGTATTTTTGGTTGCAAACTCCTTTTCATTTTTCATACAGTATTGGCCTTGTGGAATACATTTGATTGTGTGGTCTTGTTAGATCTACAAAATTTGTAGTTGTTTAGTCTTATGGCCAAGGTGCACTTTTATTATGGAAATAGTTGATGCAATATTGTCATTTAATCCTTACTGCAGGGTAGCATGTTGAGAAGTTTCTTGTGAAACATTTGGTATTAAAAATGACACTTGATCCTATACAGCATCATGCACTTGACTTCAAAATTCATATTCAAAGTGTGCGAGACAATTCTTGCAAAATTTCAAATATTTATGTTGTTTTAAACCATTATCTTTTTCATGTATTGGATGCTGAAAATGTGAAAAAGACTTTGGTATGAAACCAGCTGGTGAATAATTTCCAACAAAACAACCACTTCCAAGACATGATTTGGAAGTAGAACATATGTACTTATGAAGCATAGAAAGATATCCTTGATGCATTGTCAATGTTTGGCTAGGGTTATTTTTGGAGAAAATAACTCCTTATTCCTAGAATAGTGATCTTCAATACAAGTAAATGCCAGAGAAGAGAGATCATCGTGTGACATAAACCTATTAACAAAAGTGAACAGGGAATGATATTAATTATGGCATACTAAGTTGTCAGTGATTTTGACTATTTGTCTTTAACATGTAAAAATGTTAAATTCCAAACTTACATCATCATGGTTTGGCATCATGAGCTTGACTAATTGTCCACCATGCTCATAATTTCATTGTTGTATTCATATCTATAAAGCCAATGTACCTTCTTCTAGTGGAATATTCTTCCACTTGATTAGGTACTTCATAATGGTTATATGTCAAATAGATACAGAATGTTTATCTATAACTTGTTGTGGTTCAAGAATCAACTTTCATTCTTCATCTAATTTTGGAAGTTCTATTTACATTGGCATATTTTTTCCCAAAACCTTTTTTAGGAAAGATACATGAAAAACCTTATGAATGCAAGAAGAAGGAAAATATAACTTCTATACCACTTATGCAATCCTATGAATAATTATTTAGGGCCATAACATTTTTGAGCTAATTCTTTATTCTTCTTTTTCTTGAATGAAGATTGCTTATAATGCTATAATCTAAAAAATACCTAATTACCCTCCTCAAATTATCTTTCACTTCAATGTTGTTCCCCTTGTTGTTTTATCATGTTTCATGTCATTTGAAGGTTTTCCATAATAATTTTCAAATTTTCTTTAGTATTTTCCATATGTGACTCTGCTTCCTATACTTTGGACTTATCTTGCAAAACTTATGAGATACTAGGAGTTGCATATCCATAAAGGGCCTTAAATGGGGAAATTTTAGTAGATGTGTGATAGGTAGTATCATATTACCATTCTTCCTTGACGAACCCACTTCATCCATTAAGATTTCTTTTCTAAAGAGTAGCATTGTAGATAACCTTAAAAACATTTGTTAACTATTTTTTTTTTACCATTTGATTGTGTTTGATATGTAGAACTCATGGCAGCTAGTGTTTCTCCACTCATATTAAATAATTATTTCCAAAAGTTTCTTGTTACTATTACTTTAGGAAAACCATGAAGATTATGAATTTCTTTCACAGACACTTCTGCCACTTGGCTTGTTGTTTATGTACTTTGAGCTCTACAAAAAAAATCTACAAAATTTGTCTATATAAATGACCACAAAAATGTAATACTTACCTTTATATTTCAGTAACCCTATAATAAATTCTATTGATATATCTTCTAGTCTTTGAATATGTATGTGGAATGGTTGAAGTAACCCTAGAGATTTTACTATCTCTCTTTTATTTATTATGCAAACCCGACCTTCTCTTACAAAATTTTGAATATCTTTCTTCATTCCTTCCAAAAATATATTTTTTGATCCTTTGAGATGTTTTAAGGAACCCCGCGTCCTACCATCAGAGAGACATGGGACTCCCTTAATATTTGTTTATTCAAATATGCTTGCGTGCATAAAAATATTCTACATTTGCACCAAAGTATATCTCTCTTTCACTCCCAATGCTCCATAGAGTTCATCCCATCCTTTATAAATTTTAGTTTTTGTTTAGTACTATTGTCATTTTTCCATTATGGAAAGCTTTTCTAGCCACCTAGGAATAGAAAATGTAATTGGATATAAATTTGAGGCCTCTTCTATTTTAGAAAGAGCATCATGTACTAAATTTTCCTTACCCTTTTTGCAGATTATCTCAAAATTAAAACTTTGCATTTTTTCTCCTCATTTTTGTTAATCTTCCAATGAAATCCATAGCTTCAAAAAATACTTTATGCTATCATGGTATTTCTTGACTTTAAAGTACCTCCCAATGATATACTATCCCCATTTTTTATTGCATGTAATATTGCTTCCATTTATTTTTCATACGTAGATTTCACCAAATATTTTCTTTGAATTCCTTGCTTTTAAAAGCCAATGATATCCCTTATTGTGTTAATGTTATGTAAATTCCTTTCCTAGTGCCTCACACTCTACTGTGAATTTTTTACCAAAAGTAGGTGCAACCGATGTTGGTGTAGAAGACATGGCATCCATTAAAAGAGAGAATGCCAAAGTAGCCTCATCATTCCATATAAATGATATTTTCTTCAAGAGATATGTGAGTGGACTTGAAATGCATGCATAATTCTTAACAAATAATCAACAATATCATGTAAGCCTAAAAAATATTCTAAGAACTTGGATTTTCTTAGGAATAGATCATTTTGTAATAGCTTGCATCTTTTGAGGCTCCAACTTCACTCCTTCCTTTAAAACAATATGAACCAAATACTCGAATTCTTATTTCCCAAAAGCACATTTGGATATTTTTACATAAAAATGATTGTTCTCAATAATTATTTATATAACTTTTCCACATGTTTAGTGTGGTATTCCCATGATTTATTATAAATATGTGTATTATGAAAGAAAACCAACACAAATTTTATAAGATGGGATCAAACAAAATTGTTCTTAAGTCAAGCCCGCCAGACTTGAAACGGCAATAAACCATAATTCAAACCAAATTCGCGTTCCAAAATAGCTTGCTGACGTCGACCAATTTTGTGACGCGAAAACCAAATTAATTCCACCCTAATCTTTTTCAGGTCCGAAGTTGGGCTGGTGTACGGAGGGAGAGTTGTGACGCGAATTTCTTATCAAATTCGCCCTAATCTTTTTCGGGTCCGGATTTCTACTGCGCGAGTGGCCCAAACAAAGATCTGCTCCAATCAATTTCTACCACGTGTCCTCAATTAAAACTTGCCCTACTCCCGGCTGTGGGTGCATTCGATGGTGTTTAAGGTGATGGGACATGGATGTGGCGATTTCATATCAATCGCATTAAGATTTAACGCTATTCAATTAAGTTCCAAGGTTTTCACATAAAATCACATTAAGTTTTAACACTGTTCAAGATCGGACCTCCACTCCCGTTAGCGATTCTGCATGCTCCAATATGATCCGGCCTTTGGCTCTCATTAATGATCAGAGATTAATGATGACGAGCGTCCTTCGATTGCATTGATAAAATGACATTTCGCTATGGTTTTTCAGATGAGCCGGTTGCTGGGTTACACTGCCTGCTCACTGTGACGAGAAGGAGAAGTGGCCAACTGAACTGTTGCGTAGACCTTGCTGCATATCTGCATTTCTCTCGGTTTGGTCCTTGTCTGTCTTCCTCTGTTTCTTGGAATTCTGCTTCTCCGTCTCCTATTGTGCCCACTGCTGAGACTGCACTCATGCCTCGTCTACATCAAAGGATGCGTTGCCGCAGGGGGAGAACTAGAGGTCAACCCCTGCGCGCTCCCTCCAGCCCCTCAACTGAGTCGTCTTCCCAGTCCAGTGATTATCACGCAGGTCGCTATCCAGATACTGGAAGTGGGCGAGGACGGGTTGTAGGATCTGGCCACCGTATGGGCTCCCCTGCTCCACATTTCCCCAGTGCTTCACTTTCTCCCACGACGCGCACTGTGCATTTTTCCTTTAATTTCTCTCTGAACCGCCCACGCATCACAGCGTCAATTACTATGGTTTTCCGGGAGGAGGCCCAGATGGAAGAACAAGGCACCCGTCTGGCAAGAATGAGCTCAGAAAAAGCTGGCCAGCATTCGGGCCTTCAGGAGGGGAGAAGTGGCATGACTGTGGAGGTAGCACCTAGCGATCCTAGACCTTCCGAAGGATGGTGCCAAATCGTCGAGGAGCCGGAGGAGTAGTTTGGTTAATTTTTTTTTCTTGCTTCGCGGCCCACTTAATTGGGCTGCTTTTAGATTATATTACTGTGCTGGACCTCTGTAATATTTTTGAATTCTATAAACGTTCAAGACTGGTTTCCCCGTATGAGGGCAGTCTTCTTAATTTTTTGATTTTTTGATGACAAATTTGCCATGAGTCTGGCAATGTTTTTTACTTATGTAATTTTATCTCCAATCGGTAATGGATTAACTTTTTACTTAGAAAAAAATTGCCCTATTTCTATTTTAACTCGTTTTTTGAAATACAAGAGCCATGTTTATATGATTTTTTATAGTCGAAGCGCTGCGGGGTAGTTTATTATATTAATATTTCACGGTCGAATTATGTTCATAACAATTGGAAAAAAAAAAAATTCCCTGTTTCTATTTTAAACCTGTTTTTTGAAATACAGAGCCATGTTTATATGGTCTACGTATTATACTCTTTCTCTGTATATATACAGGAACCTTTTTGCTATGAACAAGGTGGACACTGTAGCGGGTTACTAATGGAAACAAGCGAGCCTTAAACTTACATCTCGGATGTAAACCTTACATCTCAGATGCAACAGATGGTTACCAATACTCCTCACATGATTAGAGTTTTTCTCTGTTCAAGGATTTTGGGTACTTTAATTTGTATTTGGAACAATGGACGTCGGTACTCTATCTGTTGCTTTACTATTATACATACTGCTATTTTACTTTCTTATAGATGCCTCAGGAATATTTGGATGCTTTCTCAGATTGTCGATAATCTCCATGTGGACCGTTACTGGTTTTATATCATGTCCCTGTATGTGACATGGGGTATTTTTCTATAATTGTGTGGGGTGGGACTTCCACTTTTCTGGATGGATATTTGGGTTTCAATCTTCAGATGTGAAAATGTAATGACTTCATGGACTAGTTTACTTCATATAATATATTCAAAACAACGTTTTTCTCAGGAAAAAAATTATTAATGTTTATCACTTTGCCTTCAAAACTAGCGATGCCGGTTTATTGATATGGTCTGATGGTCTTTTTATATTTTGGACATATCACACTCCTCACATGATTAGAGTTTTTCTCTGTTCAAGGATTTTGGGTACTTTAATTTGTATTTGGAACAATGGACGTCGGTACTCTATTTGTTGCTTTACTATTCTAAATACTGCTATTTCACTTTCTTATAGATGCCTCGGGCATATTTGGATGCTTTCTCAGATTGTCGATAATCTCCATGTGGACCATTACTGGGTTTTATATCATGTCCCTATATGTGACATGGGGTATTCTTCTATCATTGTTTGGGGTGGGACTTCCACTTTTCTGGATGGATATTTGGGTTCCAATCTTTAGATGTGAAAATGTAATGACTTCATGGATCGTTTTACTTCATATAATATATTCGAAACATCATTTTTCTCTAGAAAATTCTTTTTATTAATGTTTATCACTCTCTACCTTCAAAACTACGATGTTGCTGGTCTATGTCATTGGGTTTGCTGATATGGTCCGATGGTATTTTTATATTTTGGACATATCACACTCACATGATTAATTTTTTTCTCTCGTTCAAGGATTTTGGGTACTTTAATTTGTATTTGGAACAATGGACGCCGCACTGGGTTCTGTTGTTTTACTATTCTACATACTCTATTTCACTTTCTTAGAGATGCCTCTGCATATTTGGTTGCTTTCGCAGATTGTCGAATATCCATGTGGACCGTTACCGGGTTTTATATCAAGTCCCCGTATGTGACATGGGGTATTTTTCTATCATTGTCCTGGGTGGGACTTCCACTTTTTCGGATGGATATTTCGGGTTCCAATTCCCGATGTGAAAATGTAATGACTTCATGGACTGTTTTACTTCATATAATATATTCAAAACAACGTTTTTTCTCTTATGAAAAAAAAATGATTGTTTATAGTCGAAGCGCTGCGGGGTGGTTTATTATATTAATATTTCACGGTTATTGGAACGCCCATAATTCATAACAAATATTGGAGATTTACTGTCCTGTTTTAAAGTTTCATTTTTTATTTTTTTTAATTGAACCCGCCGTCGGTATACCGACGCCTTGTAAGCGTCGGAATTGCGACAGCTTAAAAATGTCAGACCACATTTCGTCAGAATTGCGACAGTTTACAAACGTCGGAAGAGCGACGTTCAAAACGTCGGACCACATTTCGTCGGAATTGCGACAGTTTACAAATGTCGGAAGAGTGACGTTCAAAATGTCGGACCACATTTCATCAGAATTGCGACAGTTTACAAACGTCAGAAGAGCGACGTTAAAAATGTCGGACCACATTTCGTCGGAAGTGTGACAATTTACAAACGTCGGAACCGCGACGGTTTGGGAAATGTCGGAAGAGCGACGCTTGTTTGGAAGCGACGGAAAAAGTGTCGGGAGTGCGACACTTTGTAAATGCGTCCGAAATTGTGATAGCATGGCAAAACACGTTTTGCCCGCCCTCGACTCGTCTCTCTTGCGACGACTATGTGTCGAATAGTGACGATTTGGGCCGTCGGAAATTGCGCCAAATTTTCTAGTGCTCGGTGTAGGCTGCAATTTTGAGAATTGTTCATCTAGGAAAATTAAAGGAATTTTCACCTATGATTAAATCATAAATCATTAGGAAATTGGATGTTGTGTATATGTGAAGTTGTTTCTAGCCTATGCTTGACAACTACCTCATAAGGAGCTTGTCCTTCATTTTTTTCTTGCAAGACATTTAGTCGCTAAAACCATCCTTGGAGCATGGTTGTTAATTAGTCCAAGTCCTCCATCTTCTCTATGGAGGGTGTAAATGTCACTAGTAGCTTGTCTAGTTGCCTTCCTCCTCACTTTTATCATGGAAAATTATATAGGATATGTTTAAACTTCTTAGAACCAATTTCATCAAGGGAAAGATATGTAAAATAATCACTAGTAGTCGACTAATTGCCTTCCTCCTCACTTTTATCATGGAAAATGATAGAGGATATGTTTCGAATTCTTATAACCGATTCTTTACAACTTAAGGAGAGGTGCTTTGCAAAGGATGATTAAATTTATTGTAATGCTTTGTTGTTTTGTTTAAAGCTTTCAAGTGTTCATTAGGTGATTTGGAAATGTGAATTAATTTAGTGGAAATTTTTATATATTTTATATTTGAATGATGTTCTTTGTTTTATAGATGATGAATCATGATGTTATTGTTTTGTGTATAATGATTTATTTTTTGCTTTTGTACTTGGGCTCGTTAGCGCTCGAATCGCATTTAGGGTCTGAAAGAAAGCGAGGATTCAAGGTAAACATCAAACCAAGCTTAGCCTCGTAGCTAGCCCTACGAGGACAGGAGAGGGCTCTCTCCGGGTCTATCTCGGAAAAAGGTCTTCAAAGGGGCTGAGATGACTTATAATGGATACTGATTTTAGGCTAGTAAATAGATAGGAAGGTTTGATTTAAATTTTTTGGGTTTTTGTTGGAAAAATGGGAAAAACAATTTTGGGCTCGGGGATGAGGCCAGATCTTTGCAGAATTCGAATTGGGGCAAGGTAGGAAGTAGTCTTGATGCTTTTTATTATGTGTATGGATGGATCAGAATGAAAAGGAGATGAAGAGGGCAAGGGAGAACAAGGATCCTCTCCAAACTAGCGAAAACATATAAAACTAAACAAATTTAAAGGCAGAGCACTGGAATCAATGAATTCTACCTCATTTACTCATTCATCTAGTTTCAGAAGAAAAAGAAGGGAATGGCATACATTAAACATTAAAGAACTTACAAATAACTGAGAGAAAACACCATCAAAACTGAAAGCCACAAGAATCCCAACAGGTGCTGCAAAACCTCTGATCTTTCCTTAGCCAAAAATGCAGAAAATATGTACAATAGTGTGCCAAACTTTTCCCAAGAGTCCAACCCTGAAAGTGTCTTAGAAAATACAATAAATAGACAATTCTAACCCCTTCCCATGCCTCTAGGGGTCGAGCTCATGCTTCTAGGAGTAGTTTGAACCAATTCTAAACAAAGAGCTAAAATCTAGGCAGCCAAACAACTTGCCTCTATAAGCTAGGAAATTGATCCATTCACTTGATTTTCACTTTTTTGTGAATGAATCATCTAGAACAAGTAAATACATGCCAAAATTACATCATGGTTACCAAATTACATCAAGCTAGATCAAACCTCTCATGAAAAAGTAAAACTAGTCAATACTGGCTGAATTTCTGAGCTGGAAGGTGAAAAATAGGCTGAATTCCTCTATGCGCCGCGCTCCACAGCTCTATGCGTCGCGCTGCTTTGGACCTGATTTTGGAGCACTTCCTGAAGTCAAAATCGAGCTCATGATAGCTCGTTGGAAATCCCTGGATGTCTGTTATCCAACCCAAGTGGAATTTTCCAATTTGGAGCTCATTTGCCCCTCCAAAACTTCAATCTCCCAAGACTACTTCCTGCTGGTGCAAAAGGTGGCAGAAAGGTGATTTTCATGGTGTTTTTGGCCCTTTAGGCAGCCCAGAATGTGATGAAATGCTTCGGCCATTCCTGAACATGCATAAATTTCCATGAAAAATCCAAAAATGTCAAGTTTTCCTCCAGAAGATGTCCCAATCATAAGCGCGCGTCGGGTGGCGCGACGCGTCGGGCGGAAAAACCTGTTTTGCAACCAAAATTTTCAAAAATGACAAAATCTTCTCCAAATTTGCTGAAATTTGGAGTGAAGGTCTCCCATCATGTCTCATGCTCAGCCAAGGAAGCTTCGGCCAAGATTATTCCTTCTCACGTCTCCTCGATGCCTTCTTCATCTTTGCCCATTGGCAAGAGCATTCAATAACATGTAGTCCCATGGTTTTACCTAGGCCCTTGCTCAACATCCACTTTGATATATGAATGATTCATTTCCATTCCCTATTAGCCTGAAGTTTTCTCAAAGCCTTCTTTATTACAATAAGAGGAAACTCTACCTCCCACGCAATAAAAGAATCTAGAGCACTACATACTTTTTCCTTGACATTGGATAATGTTTGACATGTTCAACCAACTTTTCTGATTTTGACACACTACCAATTTTTGTTCTTGTTTTCCATACTCTTGGATTCCTTGGCCTTGGCCCTCCTGCAAAGCACACCCAAGAAGGAAACTTCCTCCTGCTCATAGAAGCAACAAACTGAATTCCTTTAAGTGGCTCCAATGTATCAACTCCCCCCCCTTGGGAAGCCCTGATTGTGGCAACCATGTGTCTGCAGACTTTGTATCAACTTATGCTTGTTCATTTGATGTAAGAATTTTAAAACCACCATGTCCACACCATTATACAACAATTTTTTTTATAGATTAGTTTACAAATAGTCTTTGTCTGCACATGCTAATGGAGAGATGTTTGTCTTTGTTGACACCTCTTAAGGCACTCAAGAAAATGCTTTTCAGCCACCACAGGATCAAAACATGTTATGCCCTCAATTTATATGACACCTTCTAGAAAACATTCTTGATCTGTTGTTTCAATAATTATATGATCGGATTTCACCACCTTTGTTCTCACCAATTCTGGAAGCATTTTCACAAGATCTCCTCTACAGCATAGACAGCTATCACTAGACCTCACAACATCTCCAGCTTTGGTCATTTTGGAAGTAACTAAGGATCCATCAACATCTTCTTCACCAACTTGGAGCGAGAAGGACTGAGTGATTTGAATTTTCGTGGATGATATGGGAGATGGTAGGGTTTAGGTATAGGGATAAATGGGGACAAGTGAGTGTATGAAAGAATTGGGGAATGTGAACAAGTGATATGAGTGGTATTTTAGGATATAAGGAGAAAAGGGATTGACAATAATGAATGAAAATATTTCAGTGATGGGAAAGGAGCCACATGTGTGAAATGGACTTTGAACTAATTGGCACCAAAATCAAACTTTAACAATCAAACTCCAACCCTATAAGAGCCATTTTTAACAAGAGAGTAGGGTTTGTGTTCTTCAACATTCAAACTCTTACAACCAATCTTCAAACAACTCCAAACACTGACCAAAGATAATAGCAAGATTATTTAAACTTACATGGGGAAAAGGAGACTGAGAGAATTTGAATTTTGAAGAGCAGTGGCAAAATGTTTGTGTTCTGGCCCAATGCGCCGCGCATCAACCCAATGCGCCGCGCCATTTTGCAGGAGGCTTTTGGAGGCCTTCCCAATTTCAAAATTGGGCGTGTAATAGCTCGTTGGAAAGATCTTGGAGTCTAATTTCCAACCCAAGTAAAATTTTTCAATTTGGAGTTCATTTACCCTGTCAAAAATCAAATCTCCCAAGACTGGTCAAAATGAGCAGAATGAGGCTGCCTCAAGGCAGAGTGCTGTTGCAGTCAACTTTTGAAGGTCTTCCTCAACTCCAAATTGAGCTCATGATAGTTCATTGGAAATCTCTTTGTGTCAAGTTATCATTTGACTCATCAAGAAAGTCATTTGGCCAACCAAGCTAGGATAAATCTTGATTTTCCCAAGGTCACTTTAGAGGTGCATCAATTCTCCCAAGGCGATTTTATTTTTGACATTTCTCTAAAACCATGCTACCTGTGTAAAAAGTGAAGGAGGTTTTTCTTATTTGGCATGTTGTGAACAAAAACCGCTCTCATTTTTTCAAAATTCATCTTTTATTGCTCTGAAAAATCATTTGAGTGAAACCTATCCCGATGTGTGAAACAAGGGATTTGTCGAAATGAAGCAAAATGAAGGGGATAAGGGCTTCTAAATTCTTGAGAAAATTTTCGGAAGTAGGGAGGGATGTTAGGAAGTAGGAGAAAGTTGAATTTAAGAGATTGAGTGAGGGGAAGGGGTCCAAAATGGAAAAACACCGGCCTAGCCTAGAAAATTGCCAAGTTGTAGCAAGAAACTGGGGTTTGTATGAAAATGAGGAATTTGGGGGATCTTAGTGATGGGAAGTGTTTAATAAGGTACATTAAGGATAGGGGAAGGTGTATGAACATCAGGATACAATTTTTGCTAATGATTTAACCACATCCAAGAGAAATTGCAACTAGGAAACCCTAGGAGAGGGAAATGAACCTTACCTAGGCACAACTGAAGCATGAACAAGGTGTAAAATGACCCACTCGAACTTGACATGATGATAACAACCCTCTGAATGACGATAAACTCAGCTGAATGGTGACATGGACCGACATTTGGACAAATTTGAAAGGAGTGAAAGCAAACCCTAGACCTAATACCTAGTGACCAAATTTTACTTGAAGACTCACTGAAATGACAAATTTGACCTTGACACCTTAAAATCACTTTGTAAGAGCATGTTTGATCACTGGAGGAAGGCTGCAAGAAGTGACCGCTACTACTCTGAAACCTAACTTCGTTTCATCTTCAAGACTTTTCTCTTGTTATTTAAATCTATTAATATGGA